>CM030358.1:153279114-153514114 GCA_017893485.1 Hemerocallis citrina | reverse complement strand
ATATATATATACATATATACATATATTTTGTAGCAAAAAAAAAAGATTTAAAAAACAAACAGGAAAAAAAATCAAAAAATTCCAAACGGATCAAATCCACAAACCCGCGAGTCATGGGTCAGGTTCGGGTTGGGTTGACGTCGGGTTGGGTCGAGCGAGTTTGAATTGGATTTCATCGACCCGGGTCGATTTTGGGTTCGACCTGAACCCGAACCGAGTTAACGCAGGTCAAATTGAACGTGGTAGACTGGCGGGTCGCGGGTTAACCCGATCCGATTGCCATCCCTAGTCAGTGCCATGATAACACCTAAACCCAGACTGTGCAATATAAGTTAGTAATGCGACAAGTTTCTCCTGAGAATTCAGTGATAAGCGTGACATGAAAAAGGGTCTCTATAACCCTTTTTTCCAGCTCTTGGCCACTGAAACGTGGAGGAGAGAGGTCTGCTCATAAAGATCGGGGAACAGCTCCCGAAGTGGGGCACCACACCAGTCATCCCACCAGAATTTGGTAGTGGACCCATTGTCGATGAAGGACGTGGTGCAACTGTTAAACGTGTCAAATGCTCTAGTCACACCATGTCAGAACCATGATACTTTCAGTCCTACCCAGAAACCCATGTTACGGGTCTCTCTTCCTTACAAATAGGATTGAATGAAATCCTGTCATCCTCCACTGTCAGGGTGGTAGACTTTCCACCACCACTTGCTGAGGAGAGCGAGGTTCATGTCTTTCAAGTCTACTTTACCCATCCACCCTTGAGCTTTCTTCGTGCAGAATTTCTCCCATCTAATCAAATGGTAGCCCCCTCTACCCACATCTACGCCTTTCCATAGGAATCTCTTCTGAATTCGATAGATCCTTTGTGTAACGCCCCTGCCCCTAGCTCAGACAATTTATACAATTTATAAAACAAATTAAATACTATGTAGTACAACTGCCCACCATAAGCTGCCTCTCAAAAGTTGGTTACCGATTAGGTGACTCTTGATCCTTGGCGATATTATTTATATATTATTTATTATATTACTTTCACCGATATCCACCCATACTTCCCACGTCATCAGCCCAAGGGCCTTTGACCGAAGTCAACCTTTTCAACCATTAATTCACATTTCAACATATATATACCATATTACCTTTTTTAAGCCATACCAGCATGCATGCATGCATTTCATGTATAGCCAACACTTATACTTTTTATTCAAAGTTTACTTTTTTATATATATATATATATATTTTGAAGTTGGACTTCGTGAAAGCCTATGAATCGGTCGAATGAGATTGCTTACTAGAAGCGCTCAGAGGTAGAGGCTTTGGAGATAGATGGATCCTATGGGTGAAATAATGTCTGACAACGAGGATGAGATTCTGGATCTCTGGTGCCACATGATTTTTTCCATCTTATAAAGTTAGGCAATTTTCTCCCTAAGGCCGAGAAGCTGATTCCTTTCCTGTTGATTAAGATACATGGATTCCTCCAGTCTTTCCATTTCGTCAATAACCTCAAGAATGAGTTATCTGGCGCCCCAGATTGTAGCGAACCTGGTACGGTTCCATCTCCTAAGTTAATTCCGTAGCCTACGTATCTTTTTGCACCAAATTGTTGCCGCCTCAGTTCCTTGGGCAGGTTGGGCCCAGTTTTCCATGACCATATGATGAAAACCCTAAATTTGCAGCCACGCCTTTCCAAACCTGAATTTCAGTTTTTTTCATGTGTTATGTTATGCTGATGAAAGAATAATGGGGACATAATCAAATGTCGGTCTTGGTAAGGATTTAGCAGAGACCAAAGGGAACTTGGATTCCCAATCCATCAAAACCAAGACCTCATCTGATTTAGCCATAATAGGAGACACTTGCATATTGAACAAAGTCAAGAGTCTGTCTGGAATTGGGATGTCCATCAGTTCCATGTTAGCGATAACCTGATTAAATTCCTCCCTCTCTGCATCACTCGAATCTCTACCACGATGTTCAAATACGAACCTTGTAATGTTGAAGTTCCCCCCCCCACCCAATCCAGGGGTGATTCCAAAGGGTTTGGGTTGATCGAAGTTCAGTCCAAATTTGGCTCTAGATGCATACAACTTAGTGTCATAGACAACTGTAATCGACGAGGTCCAGTTATCAGTCCGTTGCTAGAGGAGAACTAACAATGAGGACACTCCTTGAAATTCATCTAGGCAATTATATGTGCAAGGGTTAAAGCCAAATGGGGACACCCCTAGATGCCCCCGAAGAGGGTCGAATCCTCCATTGTTTGATCCAATGCTCTCCCAGCCTTCTGAACCTAGATGCAAGAGAGAGCTTGGTTTCTTGCAGACCAACAATATCAACATTAGATGAATTAATAACATCTCTAACCATACTCTTTTACCCCTACTCCTAGACCTCTAACATTCCAAAACAGAATTAGATGAAAAAAATGAACTTCATGAACAAAAATTGAAATCCAAATAAATAGATAAATATTACAAATGAAAACAGTATAAGTTGGCTTGAAATTAAATTAGAATTCACCACGAAAATCAAATCAAGTACGAAAACAAAATAATTCGTTAATGTACTTTAATTAAATAATCAAGGAATAACGATTAATTGTTATAATTATATAAATAATAAAATCCTACAATAAAATAATTATTTGGGTTTAACAATTTACTAAAATGACCCAATAAATACATACATACATACATACATACATACATACATACATACATACATACATACATACATACATACATACATACATACATACATACATACATACATACATACATATATATATATATATATATATATATAATTTGGACTCAAATACAAATAGTTGATCAATAAGATCTAGAAAATAAGATCAAAACAGATCATTATTTGAAATGAATAAATTTTTGATTAGAAAAACACTTTAATATAAAATCCAAAACAGTTTTAACAAATAATGAATTTATAATATCGAAATACAGAAAATATTCAGAAAATACGTATTTACGAGAATGAGGCTTACAGATCGGGTTCTCTTCCTTGGATTCCGTCTCAGGCCCAAGAGAAATAATGACAAGAGAATTTTGCTTTGATTTAATTGGCCCAAGAGACTCGTTGGTCTCAAATAGACACATATTAGACCCCATCGTGGCCCCATAAAATGAAATTGGCCCATCACTGTTTTTGGTGCAAATTTGGTAGGTGGAGAAAATGAAGCGACAGTACGCATTGTTTCACACAGTGCCAATTGTTTGACGACACATGGCATGAGAACTGTAGGTGTGTGGGATGAGTGGGGGGGGGGGCAGGGAAGTAATTTCCCCCCTCCAGCAGTGTTAGCCTCTTTCTCCCTCTCTTCTTCTACACTCTTCTTCTTTTCGTCTTTGGCCACATGCTCCCCCTATTCTTCTACCCTCTTCTCTGTTTTCTTTAACTCTGCACCTTTTAGATCCGAGCTTTTCCCTAGTATGCAATATTGATAGTAGGATGTGGTGGTTTGTTATCTTAGGAAAGGGATATTAATTGCATGAATTATGAATGAAGCATGAGTAGACTAAGGCCTACATATTTTGATGAGGGTATATATTTGATTACATAAGAGGGATGTGGGTAGAGAGAAATATAAGAGGCTCAATGAGGCACGAATTTTAAAGCAGGTTTCAACCATTATTTGTGACGTTCCGATCATATTTCGGTAGTTTTTTTTAACATCGTTCATGCATTTATTTACATATTTATTTATATAAAGATTAAATGCATATTTTATTATGCATATATTAGATCAGATAATTTTAGTTTCAGTTATTATAAAGTAGGATAAGTGCATCATAAAGAGATCATACTTGTTGTTACTGTTGTTGTGGGTAAAAGACCTCAGTGTCTGCACGCGGATCAAAATGTCACTCAGAGGTTCGTAACACATTGAGAATGGATGTAGTTCACGTTATAGTCTACGGGAGCCACTTCTAGTTTCTGTGGGGGTTACTAAAAATCCAATATGCAGTCGTACAGAAGTTTAATGAATTTATAAGATTTTGTTCCATGGAGAAATAGAAGTATTAGTAATTGCATGTTTATAAATTCGTCTGATTCACTATTGAAGTAGTCTTGGAACCCATTGGCCTTGTGTTTTGCTCACCCATCATTTATTCATATTTTTGTAGATGCGAGTCTGACAAATTTGCAGTGTTTTGCATAATGATACGAGGTGAATTAGTGACAATTATATCAGAGGTGATTATATTTTAGGACATAGTTGTAAAAGCTAATTTTGATATAATTTATTTTCTGCTGTATCAAATACTTGAGGTCAATAAATATTGGACGGTCACTCTATACTTCTATTTGATGGAGAATTTATAAACGTGCTCGTGCCCGTGTATTTTTGGCCTAGACGTTAAAAATGTTGTATATGAAATTGGCATGACTAAATACTCCCAAAGCGATCCTTTTATTGAATGATGGGTTAATTTGGATCATAGTGATTAATCAGAAGGGGAAATGACCAAATGACACCCAAAGTTTATACTAATTCCCAAATAGCTCACAAATAGCTCCCAAAGTTTTTAAAATACCCAAATAGCACCCGAAGTATTTAAATATGGACGAAAAAGTATATGTCGTTAAGCTTCTCGTTAAGTTAATAAAATATTCCCCAAATATATCTTAACAGATTTAATCCCGTTCAGAAGAGTATGAAATGTCAAAATTGCTTTCACGTCTTAACGGGTTTAAAATCCAAACTCATCTCCACTGCTGACCAATACCAACCACCATCTCCAAACATCACCATCAACCACTACCACCATCTCCAACCACAATTACCACCATCGCCACCACCATCTCCAACATAACCAGGACCGACCCCCACCTTGAGGCAGGTGAAGTGGCCGCCTTATACCCTTGAATTTTTTACAATTTTAGGGCTCCCAAATTTGTATTCCTCTTGTAAATATAGGCATGTAATTTGCACGTAAAAAATTATATTGTTATTAGGGACCCCAAAAATAATTATTTGGGCATTTCACCTCAGACCCCCGGGAACTCAGGGCCGGCCCTGAACCTAACCCATCTCTGTCAACCACCACCGACCACCATCACCACCATCATCTCCACCACCATCCCCAACAACCATTGAAACACATAACCACCTCTGAAACCCATCTCCACCCACCACCATCTCCACCACCTCTGAAATCCACCACCATCACCTTCATATCCACCAAATTTATAAAAAAAAAAACCCAAGAAGAACTATAAAAAGGGGGGAAAGCCGGAAAACAACTGAACTGAAAAGAGAAGAATATAGTAGGGGTATATCTGTAATTTCACATTAATTCTACTAAAAATTTAACTGAATGAGTTTTTTGTACTATTTTAAAAACTTTGGGTGGTGTTTGAGTTTATAAAAATATTGGATGCTATTTGAAAATTAAGATAAACTTTAGATGTTACATCATCCTTCTCCCTAATCAAAAATTATGGGAAGGTTCACTTATACGCTCTTCGCGTACATGTGCTTAATTAAAATCCTGGCCGTTGGATCCGGTCCACAAATCAAACGGCTAAGTCTTAATCCAAATTCAAATTTTAAATACCATTAGCCTTATAATCCCAATAAAATCTCATATGACTGTTATATCTCTCTCTCTTTCCCGATCTCTTCAATCCTCCATACCATTAGCCTTATAATCCCAATAAAATCTCATATGACTGTTATATCTCTCTCTCTTTCCCGATCTCTTCAATCCTCCAAAAAGAACCCCTAAATCCCTCAAAAAAATTTCAAGATAATCCCTCACACAAGATAATCGATACGAGAACAAACCAAGGGTGAGGAACCCAAAGAACTCTCCAGCCCTTGAAGAGATCACCCAAGAATTCCAACCCCATGGTATGTATCTCAGCTTTTCTCCAATTTTTTAGATTCGTTTTTTTTTCTTGTTGATGGTTTTAAAATGGGTTTTTGTTTCTGATTCTAATGGTATGATAAAGCACGGGTCTTGATGTTTCTTGTTTTCCTGTTGTGAATCAGAAGATGGAGAGACCTTGCCCAAGAATGGACCATGTCAAAGAATTTGGTATAAATTCGATCTCTAGTTGAATTAATGTGTACTCTATTTGATTTTATTGATGGGTTCCCCCCGGCCCCCCCCCCCCCCCCCCCCCCCCCCCCCCCCCCCCTTTTTTTTTTCTGGGTTTTAGTTGTCCTTTCTGATCAAGATGGGGATTCAGACAATTCGGAAGAGATGGATGATAAATAAGAAAACATTCAGGTAATCAAGCTCGCTCACTCTCTCTCTCTCTCTCATTCTTTGTTTTTCTTAATTGAAATTTACTTTGGAGAAATGTGTTATTTTTTTTCAAATTTGTTATTTTTTTAATGTTTGGTTTCGTTTTAGGGACCAAGATTACCGAAGAAATGCCAAGACCAGACTTCTGAAGCTGCAAAATTTGCAGGCTGTTTGTGAGGAGTTGATCTGAGTGTGCATTCAAGAGTGTGAACCGAAATTCGGTGGTTGAATTCGACCAGTCTCAAGATTCGGAGTTGTCAAGTGTTTGCTGTGATAATTCAAAGAAGCGGTTCAGATTTGATCATGTTTTTACTTGAGAGATAGTCAAGGTACAAACACAATGTGTTGCAATTTCTTAGTTTTACCTACCTCACAGTTTCCTAATTAAATAAGTGCAATATCTTTTTACCATCAATATATGAACTGATAGGTATAATCCCTTAATTAGCTTCATATTTAGCTCCACATGGTGTAAAATTATATGCTGAATTAGCTAGCTGATTGCAATACATACAGAGCTATATTATTCGGTTGCTTTTATGCATATCTGACATAGACGCTTGGTGTTTTCACATTCTTACAAAGTTAACTTTACTCATGTGTGTAATTTACAGCAAGATGTGTGCTTATTAAATCAATTGCCTTACAACATTTTACATCTACTACGTTTAAACTTGAGAGTTCTTTTTTCTTCAGTTTTAATGTATAAATGAGTTTAACATGACATGATTAGTACAGGTTAGATTATGAGTATACATTCCTCACCCCTCACAACAACTTAAGAGTTTTAGTTTAGACAGGTTCTAAGTAACACAGACACACACACATGAACAGGGGGAGATTTTAAAGAACCACCCTAAATATCCAGTGTTAGATTCGTGTCTGATAGGGCATGGTTACCAAATTGAAGTGTCCGTGCTTCATAGCTCTGGTCTGATTCGTTCCAGGCACATGTTTAAAGTTGAATATTTTGAAAAATATACCTCGTTTCGGACCACGAAATGAGTTCTCAACCTGCATATTTGCATACTCTAATGTAAATCTAAATTGCTACAATGTTCTGGTGTAGTGACAGAGACAATCTACAGTAAACACTTTAGCTCGTGATAAGGAAGCAATTATCTTTCTATTTCGTAGTAAATGTCTGCTTTGTATAAACAAGTATTTTTTGAAATTCAGTAGCTGTCAAATGAAGCTAATCAATGGTCCTTCAAGCTATCATATCTTTATATGAATAAAATCAAGATTTCATAACTGGTGTATATTTACATTTTTTTTAGTTGTATGTACACTTTTAAGCAAGTTAACTTTAATCTGTATGCAGAGGTTGTGCCGAGACATTGCTAGTTGTTAGATCAGTACTTTACCGGCTGACTGGATCTGGCAAGGCTTTCACCATGGTAGGAACCCTGAAAAATCGAAGTGTCAACTATCAAGAATTGGAAGAAGTGTTTAAAGAGTTGTCCTCAATCATCAGATTACGAGTTTACTATGAGCATATTGGAGGTTTAGAATTATAAGATGAAAGACATTCTCATGGAGAATTCTCAACAGCATACAAAGATGTAATTATATATATATATTTCTTGTGCTTTTAAAATTTAGTTAAAACTTGGTCAGATATTCAACTCATATCTAATTGTTGTCGTAGGCTGGAAGTAAAGCAAGTAGCAGATGGAACTCAGGATGTACCACTGTTGTGGAGGCTCAAACTTTCAACAAGGAGGATGTGTGGGAGATACTCCAAATGAGGAAAAATAACAAATTGGTTGGATCTACCAATGCAAACGAACTCCGCAGCCTGTATCACTGGTAAAATATTCGTAAAAGTATATCTTTTTATAGTATAGTTTTCCTTGATAAATAGAAAAGCTTGCTTAAAATACTCATCTCATATTTCCATTAGAATGAGTATGCCACTGAATATTTTAATTTTTTTAGAAATCAATTTTCTTGTGTTTTTCAGGAAAACATTTTTCTTTAAAATCTGAAGTGCCTTGTTGTTTTCTTATCAACTTTTATTTTCAAACATAGATGACAAAAATCCCTTCTATCGGAGAAAAAAACAAAATTTGACAGAAAAGATATGTTTCCAAATTATTTCTTTCAAAATAGACAACCTTTATACCCAGCTAGTGTTCCAAAATTTTGAAAATACAATTTCTTGTCTTAGAATGTTTAGGACGAAAGCCTATAATTTGTATATAATGAATATTTTTTTTTCTCGACTAGCTGATGTCATTCGGTACAAAAGTCCCAGGTAGCAGAAACAAATTAACGAAAAAAATTAAACAAGTGATAAAGATGAGACATAATTTTAAAGCACTTATGAAGACACATGTAATAAGTTTGTTTGAAACAAGGGTACAAAATAAAATTTTAATAATAATAGTCGTAGCTTTGTTGTTCATTGAAACTTTGAGCAAAATAGTCACAATATTAACTTTGTTGCTAAGTGAGACTTTAAGTGCAGCAATAACTTTATTGTTATCATTATTGCTGATTGTGACTCTAAGCAAAAAAAAATTTAATTAGTTGCTCTCAGATCAGCCTAAAATCTATTTTGTAATGTAAAATTCGGATTGCAATGAGTTAGGCATGAGATGTGTCATACATACTGTGTGCAAAAGAATATAATTATAATATTTATGCTATAAATATTTTAAGCAACGCTGTCTACAAATAAATACCAAAATAGTTGCAACTGAAAATCTCTAATGTGGAGGTGGGAAGATATTGGAGGATTACAATTTACAAAGATGCATATTACAGGACGAAGGTGTTTGTTTATGGCTTTACCAAATTTTAATATTGTAATTTTGTCACGCTCAATTTTGTATTTGTTTAACACCGCTTACAAATTTGTGTAATTGTCTAAACACCATTTACAACTTTGTATTTGTTTTAAATACCTCACACAAAATGAGTTTTTGTCTAAACATCTTTAATGTTGGATTAACATTTTTCTTTTCTAAACCAGTATGGAAATATGTGATGGGTATTTATCTTTTCTATAAAATATGTTAAGAATGAGGTGGGTTATCTGTAAATTCACGAAAAATTCAAATGTGAAGTAGATTTACTGAAATTTACCCTTACTTCTCTAAACAAAAGTACATAGATTGATTTTCTTTTCTTTTTAGAATAACATGGATGATCCTGTAGCGTCCCGAGATCCACATATAGGAACTCATGACACAACCCAAGATCATTACTTCAAATGAGTACATAACACAGAAAAGAAATTACAGGAAATTTAAAACTTACATTGTTCAGAGAAGTTTCACTTTTCCCTTGGATTACTTCACAGCTCAATATTCTTTTGTTCCCCCGATCAATTCCTACAAACCAACTGTGGGCACGTCAGTTGAATACAACTGACGCAAAACGGATTAAAAACCGCAATCCCCTAATTCCTCACAAACAATCTTTAATGTAGAAAGAAAGAAACGTGGTAATCGTGTAATAGGAGTATTGGTGTATGTTATGATCTAGTTACTAATGCACAATCTATATGGACATCATGCTTCTTAATCTAATGCAAACTTGATTTGGAAACGTATGCATCCCATACTACATATTTTCCAATTCGAGTTCGTATTCTCCAGATGATAGGGTTCAATCACTCGCCATGCATCCTACTCTTGTACTCCTTCCTGTTCCTGATATTTATTTAGTGACTGGTAGAGCTGCAGCAAGTACGGTCTATTCCGTCTACTGCATCAGATCGGTGGTCTTTCTCCACTCCCGAAAGTCGGTGATCACCCCGATCTATCGGAATCGGTGGTCTCTCTCCACTCCCGACAGGCTGGTGGATATTCAGCTCCGCTGCAATTCTATCGGAATCGGTGGTCCTTCTCCACACCCGGACTCTACCATAAGTTATCCGAACCTAGGGCGAATCGGCAGGGCCTTTTCCTACTCCGCCAGAGACTAAGAGTTATACTCCAGCTCATTGTTCATGTGGATAACTTAGAACATAACGTACTCATAAGGGTCCATTTCCCTAGATTTCGACATCTCTATCACTAAATCTCAGGAATTAACAGTCGAGATCACGCCGCACGTGTCCCAGACGAGACGACGCCGCACGTGTCCCCTTGACAGGTGAGTACACCTCCAACTAGTGCCTGTCCTTATTTTATTGGTCATGCGATCCTATTATCATTGTTGTCCTTTATTTTCTATTTAATGATGGGTGGCTACTAGATAATTTAATTCTAGATCCAAAGGTTAATCTTATCTTACAACAAGTTATCTAGCTCAAGTATGGGTTCCATGCAATTCTTAGTTTAAGCTAAGAGTCGTTTTAGCTGGATACTTTGTTATTTGACATATACTAAAACTAGTTCACTTAATACGTATTTTATTATTGCTATATGCATAACTGAAAGGCACTTAATGCACTAAATATCTCCATATGCAAATCAGCACTAGCGCGCTCAACGCACCAAATTCCACTATATGCATACTCTTATGCATAGCACTTGATAAAGTCTTAAAATCCTTTCTTTACTTTACTACAATCCATTCTTTGTATTATAAACTTTGATTTAACTAAGTATATAATTCCAAGTTGTTTTCCTACCTTACTATCATTATTAAACTAACGTAAATGGTAGTTAGCTAACTTTACAACTATAGCTTTTATTCCTTCGTACTTTGCTATTATTACTTTAAGGGACTACGAGCTTTATTTTTGAATTACTACTTCTTTTAAATTACTGCTTTTACTGATGCCTTCTCATGCCTATTAATCACTACTTATTAATCACTACTACTGATGCTTTTATACTACTAATATTACTATTTCTACTTTATACTTTAATACTACTAATTTATCACTACCACTGATGATGCTATAATACTACCTACTGATCCATAATACTTACTAATATTAGTAGTATTACTGATGCTTTATACTACTAATATTTCTATTACTACTTTATACTTTTAACACTACTAATTTATCACTACTACTGATGATGCTATAATACTACCTACTGATCCATAATACTTACTAATATTAGTAGTATTACTGATGCTTTATACTACTAATATTACTATTACTACTTTATACTTTTAACACTACTAATTTATCACTACTACTGATGATGCTATAATACTCTACTGATGGTATATTTATTCCATAGAGACTAAATTATCTAATACTTTTACAAGCATATTTCTTATCACAATTTTACTATTTTCAAACCACAATATTATCAAGCCATTTTTTCTTTAAAAAAAATCACAAAAGTAATCAAGAGAAAAGGAAAATACCCACTTTCTTATGCTTCCTCCTTGCTTCAAAAAGCTTCTTCACTCCTGTTTTTCAACCTAATAGTAGTAGTAGAGTAGTAGTAGAGTAATATAGGAGTAGTAGGTGGTATAGTAAGAGTGGTAGGAGTAGTAGGTGGTATAGTAAGAGTGGTAGGAGTAGTAGAGAGGTGTATTAATTCTGGACAGCAACTACAGCAGTATTCTGGACAGCAGTAGTAGTAGAAATAGTGTAGCAATAGTGGGTAATAGTAAAGTAGTAGGAGGTAGAAAACGGGTACTCATATATATAGAAGAAGAGGGGAGACAGCTGCAGCTGCTGCAGTGTTGCTGTTGGCCAGTAGAGAAGAAGGGAGAAAGATGTGGGAGTGTGTAGAAATCTCTAGGAAGCTTAGGTGTCCAACTTTTTTTTACTTTAACCCCCCTCAAGCTTTATTTATTTACACAACCTATAGATAACTATGTTTGGAATGGGCCTTAAGGAAAGAAAGTGTTGGGTTGGGCTTCTTTTCTTTCTTTCTCTTTTGTTTTGTTTTGTTTTGTTTTTTTGTTTTGGAAACTGATCAGAGAAAGAAAGTAGACATAGTGTATATTAACATAAATAATGTATATATACACATATATTTATATATATACAATCAATGTATACATATATTTTCTTTGTAAGGAAAACAAAAGAACAAATGTATATATCTTAAATATTAGAGATACTCATCACTCCTTAGAACAGTTCTGTCCTCAGAACTAAACTGTAGGAAGAAAGATAAAGACAAGAAAGAAAACATATATTAATTAAACAACTCAGGATGTATATTCTTCATCTGGCTTTCCAGCTCCCACGTGGCTTCTTCAATAAACTGATTTTTCCAGAGCACTTTAACCATGGGAATTACTTTATTTCTCAACACTCTGTCCTGGCGATCAACTATACTTATAGGCTGCTCCTCATAAGTAAGATCCATTTGTAGATTTTCTTGAACTTCTACTAGTTGGTGACTTGGGTCGGGTACGTATTTTCTCAGCATCGAAACATGAAATACATTGAGTACTTGGGCTAGTTCTGCTGGCAAGTCTAGTCTGTATGCTGTCTTCCCAATTTTCTCCAGGATTTTGTATGGTCCAATGTACCTTGGGGCCAACTTACCACTCTTCCCAAATCTAAATACGCCCTTGGTTGGTGAAACTTTCAGAAATACTGAGTCCCCTTCTTCAAATTCTAATTCTCTTCGCCGAGTGTCAGCATAACTTTTCTGTCGGATCTGTGCTATTTCCAATCTTTTTCTGATTAGTTCAATTTTCTCAGAAGTCTGCTGCACGATTTCTGGTCCGAACATTTGCCTTTCCCCTACTTCGTACCAACATACCGGTGTTCGACATCTTCTTCCATAGAGTGCTTCGTACAGAGCCATACCAATACTAGCCTGATAGCTGTTATTATAAGCGAATTCTACCAAAGCTAAATACTTTTCCCAATTTCCTCCGAAATCCATAATGCATGCCCTTAGCATATCTTCTAAGACTCGGTTCACTCTTTCTGTTTGTCCATCTGTCTGTGGGTGGAAAGCTGTGCTGAAATCTGTTCTTGTCCATAATGCCTTCTGCAGACTTTGCCAGAATCGCGAAGTAAATCTTGCATCCCGGTCAGAGACTATGGATACTGGTACTCCATGCAGCTTCACTATCCCTTCAATATATACTTCTGCTAATTTCTCCAATGACCAAGTAATTTTCACAGGTAGGAAATGGGCTGATTTTGTCAGTCGGTCAACCACTACCCAAATAGCATCATGTCCTTTGGGACTTCTGGGCAACCTAGTAATGAAATCCATACTAATATTTTTCCACTTCTATTCTGGAATGGGTAACGGTTGCAACAACCCTCCTGGCTTCTGGTTTTCTGCTTTAATCTTCTGACAGGTGAGACATCTAGCCACAAACTTTGCTATATCCTGCTTCATCCCTGCCTACCAATAGAATTGCTTTACATCTCGATACATTTTGGTACTTCCCGGGTGAACCGCAGGTAATGTAGTGTGCGCTTCTTTCATGACTTCTTCCCTCAAATCATCTACCTTTGGTACGCACAATCTGTCTCCAAACCATAACAATCCTTCCCTTATATTGAACTCCAAAAGTTTCCCTGCATTTACTTGTTCTTTACGTGTTAGAATCTCTGCATCTCTTCCTTGACCCTTCTTAATCTGCTCCTTCAGACTTGGCTGTAGTTCAAGTCGTGCTAAGATCGCACCTAAGCCTTGTGTAACCACCTCGATACCTGCTCGTTTTATCTCGTCATCCAATTCCTTCCTTGTTGCAATTAATGTAGCCAAACTCCGTTTTCTACTGAGTGCATCTGCCACTACGTTGGCCTTTCCTGGATGATACTTAATTTCGGGTCTAATATCTTCTAATACTTCCAGCTATCGCCTTTGTCGAAGATTCAAGTCCTTCTGATGATATATATATTTCAGGCTCTTATGATCAGTGTATATCTCCACTTTTGCTCCATAAACATAATGTCGCCATATTTTCAGAGCAAAAAATACTGCAGCCAGTTCCAAATCATGTGTGGGGTAATTCTTCTCGTGCGGTCGGAGTTGCCTTGAACCATAGGCTATAACTCTTCCTGCATCAAAACACATCCCAACCCTTGGTGTGACGCATCACTGTATATTACGTAGTCCTTGTCTGCTTGAGGTAATACCAATATTGGTGCTGAAATCAATCGACCCTTCAATTCTTGAAAACTTCCTTCGCATGCCTTAGTCCATTCAAACTTTTTGTCTTTCTTGGTTAATCCTGTAAGCGGCACTGCTATCTTGGCGTAGTCCTGGATGAACCTCCTGTAGTACCCTGTTAGCCCTAAAAAGCTTCTGACTTCCTTTACTGTCTTTGGTTGAGGCCATTCTTTCACAGCTTCAATCTTCTGCGGATCAGTAGCCACTCCCTCCTTAGAAAGGACGTGACCAAGGAATGCAACTTCGGTCTTCCAGAACTTGCACTTGGATAATTTTGCATACAATTCATGCTCTTGTAGCTTATTCAAAACTTCAGTCAGGTGCCTGGCATGATCTTCCTCCGTTCTTGAGTATACCAAGATGTCATCTATAAAGACCACAGCAAATGAGTCGATGTATGGCCGTAGAATTCGGTTCATCATATCCATGAAAATAGCTGGGGCATTTGTCACTCCAAATGGCATCACCAAGAACTCGTAATGACCATGTCGAGTCCTAAAAGCTGTCTTAGGTATATCTTCTTCTTTCATACGAACCTGATGGTAGCCTGATCGCAAATCGATCTTTGAGAACACCGCCGCACCCCGAAGCTGATCAAACAAGTCATCGATCCTGGGAAGTGGATATTTGTTCTGGATTGTGACCTTATTTAATTCTCGATAGTCGATACACATTCTCATCGATCCATCCTTCTTCTTGACAAGCAACACTGGTGCTCCCCAAGGCGAAGCACTAGGTCTAATAAATCCTTTCTGCAATAACTCTTCAATTTGCTGTTTGACTTCTTTTTGTTCTACTGATGCCATTCGATACGGTGCCTTCGATATTGGTGCACTACCTGGCTGAATTGTGATACTGAATTCCACATCTCTACGTGGGGGTAATCCAGGTAACTCCTCCAAAAATACTAGTGGAAAATCTCGTATGATGGGTATCTCCTTTACTTCCTCTGGTACCTTTATCCCAGTCACGACCGTTAAGATTTCTCCGCGCTTCTTCTTTCCTTGAAACACGATCTCTGTTTTCTCGGGTATCACTATAGTCACTTTCTTTTCTTTGCAATCTATGGTCGCCTTGTGTTTCGTCATCCAGTCCATCCTGATTATAATATCTGCCCCCACAAATCCCAATTCCAACAGATCTATGCTAAGAGTTTCTCCACCTATTTGTAATTTACAGCCTTTATAGCATTCATTAGCAGTTAGAGTAGCTCCTGATGGTGTGGCTACCTCTAAAGCTAAATCGGGAACTGCCTCATGAGTACATTTCAACCGTGTAGCAAAGGATTTTGATACAAAAGTATGGGAAGATCCACTGTCAAACAAAACACTGGCTTCCATGTCATTAACGTTCAAACATCCTGTTACAAAAGTTTACATATTTTAATAACTATCCTTCATTACATCAATGATAACAAAATATCTTTCAATCCTTCATACCAGTAATGACTCCTTTATCTTCTTCAGCATCTTCTTCGGTCAAGGCAAAAACACGGCCCTGACGGAAATGCTTCTTTCCTTTGTCACCGTTCTTCTGACTCGGTCCATTGTTGTTCTTTTGCAGTTGCGGGCAGTTTGGCTTGATATGCCCAGTCTTCCCACAATGGAAACAAGTGCTCCCGGCATGCTGAACTTTATTCTTTGGGCACTGATGCTTATAGTGTCCCCGCTCACCACAGAGATAACATTCCACTGTCTTGAAAGTTCCCGTACCGGTATTCTGCTTCTTAAACTTTTGGTTCGTGTCCTGCTTCTTAAAATTGGTGGTGGAAATGGGTCGCTTCCCCTGTTTCCATGCCCCTGCTTTCCCTGGTGGTTGTTGGCTTTGGTTCATATCTATCTCTGTCACTGCAGCTCGACGTACTAGCTTGTCAAATCGTTGAATGCCTAATGGCACCATCTTTGACCTTAGTCCGGGTCGAAGGCCTTGCTCGAACCTTTTAGCTTTCTTGACTTCATCCTGAACCATTTTCGGGGCATATCGAGATAATTGTGTAAACTTTGTTTCATATTCTCGAACTGTCATACTTCCTTGCTTCAAATTGATGAACTCCATAGCTTTTTCTTCTTGGACATCCAGGAGAAAGTAATGTTGCCTGAATTCTTCTAAAAAGTTCTCCCATGCAATTGGTCCATCGCCCATGCCTCGTTTGATTGATTGCCATCACACTCCTGCGTCTTTTTCCAAAAGGATAGTAGCCAATGTAACTTTACTTTCTTCTGGGGTCTTAAGTACTTCAAACACAACCTCCACCTGACGAATCCAATCATCGTCTGCTGTTGGATCTGCTTGTCCTTCAAATACTGGTGGTTTTATTCTCTTAAAAGACTCCACCATCTTGATGTGGTTAGTAATGGCATCGCCTGCATTCCATTCTTGAGCTCCTGGCTGTGGTGCAATATTTTGGCTGGCCTCCATAAAATTCCCCATTATGCGATATACTCGCGCAATTTCTGCTTCGATATTGACGTTGACATTATTGACTCCACTACCTTCACCTTCAGTCCTCCTGCTGTTGCCACCCCTTCTTTGATAGACTCTTCCTTCATCCTCAGTCCTTCCGTTGGTGCCATCTTCATTTCTTCCCGACATCTGCTACATAATTCCAAAAATAACTATGCGCGTACTATATCTTAACATTCAACACACAAGGATATTTAGTAATGTATATTGAGACAGAGCAATAATCTATATATATATATATATATATATATATATATATATATATATCATACAAGTATTAAGACAAAACATGTCATTAGGTTTTTCATTCATATTCATAATATCCTTAAGTCGGTTTTTACAACATCCAAAATATTTACTAGACACAACATTTTGGCTTTTTCAAAATACAAAATTTTTTCACAAAACATTTTTCTTGATTCTATTCCTATCAACCATTTTCAACAGGATCTATTCCTTTCTGGCATTGCCCTAGTAACGCCTGTAACTGGGCCACCTGATTCTTCAACTTTTCGTGCTTTTCTTCAAGGCGTAGTATCTTATAGCGGTATTTGATTTTTAGTCGATGTAATTTCTGGGACGCCCTGATCCTTGACTTTCTAAGCTGGTTCAATTCTTTATTAAATAGAAGCTGTTGCTTCTTCATTCCATAAACTTCCTTCTCGAGCTGAGTGGTATTCCATTTATGCATATACATGTGCTACCACAACGCGGCGATTCTGTTATGGACCCTACCCTGCGACACTGTTGGTGAGTTTCGTCGGTGGGGTACAGCCCGGGAGACCAGTTGTTCCAGGCTGATAGGATCATCTGGGGAACCTATAGGCGGTGGGGTAAGGGGAGGTGTCTCGATCTCCATAGGTTCCTCCTCTTCTTCCGGCTCTTCCTCTTCCTCCGGTTCTTCCTCTTCTTCTGGTTCTTCTTCTTCTTCCGGTTCTTCCTCTTCTTCTGGTTCTACTTCTTCTTCTGGTTCCACCTCTTCTTCTAAGAACCCATCGAGGATTGGTATATCATCATTATTATCCATCCTGCGTGGAGTAAAAATACGGGAATTAGTTCAGATATAGGAAGAAATCATAATCATAAGTTGAAAAATGCAACCCTATGACTTACGATTATTCCATAATCTAAACTAAACCCGACTCAGGGGAGTTCCAAGTCCGAAATTCTTACTATGTTAGTACTACCATATGAAGCATGCTCTGATACTACTTTTGTAGCGTCCCGAGATCCACATATAGGAACACGTGACACAACCCAAGATCATTACTTCAAATGAGTACATAACACAGAAAAGAAATTACAGGAAATTTAAAACTTACATTGTTCAGAGAAGTTTCACTTTTCACTTGGATTACTTCACAGCTCAATATTCTTTTGTTCCCTCGATCAATTCCTACAAACCAACTGTAGGCACGTCAGTTGAATACAACTGACGCAAAACGGATGAAAAACCGCAATCCCCTAATTCCTCACAAACAATCTTTAATGTAGAAAGAAAGAAACGTGGTAATCGTGTAATAGGAGTATTGGTGTATGTTATGATCTGGTTACTAATGCACAATCCATATGCACATCATGCTTCTTAATCTAATGCAAACTTGATTTGGAAACGTATGCATCCCATACTACATATTTCTCAATTTGAGTTCGTATTCTCCAGATGATAGGGTTCAATCCCTCGCCATGCATCCCACTCTTGTACTCCTTCCTGTTCCTGACATTTATTTAGTGACTGGTAGAGCTGCAGCAAGTACGGTCTATTCCGTCTACTGCATCAGATCGGTGGTCTTTCTCCACTCCCGAAAGTCGGTGATCACCCCGATCTATCGGAATCGGTGGTCTCTCTCCACTCTGCCCGGCCGGTGGTCTCTCTCCACTCCCGACAGGCTGGTGATCATTCAGCTCCGCTGCAATCCTGTCGGAATCGGTGGTCCTTCTCCACACCCGGACTCTACCATAAGTTATCCGAACCTAGGGCGAATCGGCAGGGCCTTTTCCTACTCCGCCAGAGACTAAGAGTTATACTCCAGCTCATTGTTCATGTGGATAACTTAGAACATAACGTACTCATAAGGGTCCATTCCCCTAGATTTCGACATCTCTATCACTAAATCTCAGGAATTAACAGTCGAGATCACGCCGCACGTATCCCAGACGAGACGACGCCGCACGTGTCCCCTTGACAGGTGAGTACACCTCCAACTAGTGCCTGTCCTTATTTTATTGGTCATGCGATCCTATTATCATTGTTGTCCTTTATTTCCTATTTAATGATGGGTGGCTACTAGATAATTTAATTCTAGATCCAAAGGTTAATCTTATCTTACAACAAGTTATCTAGCTCAAGTATGGGTTCCATGCAATTCTTAGTTTAAGCTAAGAGTCGTTTTAGCTGGATACTTTGTTATTTGACATATACTAAAACTAGTTCACTTAATACGTGTTTTATTATTGCTATATGCATAACCAAAAGGCACTTAATGCACTAAATATCTCCATATGCATATCAGCACTAGCGCGCTCAACGCACCAAATTCCACTATATGCATACTCTTATGCATAGCACTTGATAAAGTCTTAAAATCCTTTCTTTACTTTACTACAATCCATTCTTTGTATTATAAACTTTGATTTAACTAAGTATATAATTCCAAGTTGTTTTCCTACCTTACTATCATTATTAAACTAACGTAAATGGTAGTTAGCTAACTTTACAACTATAGCTTTTATTCCTTCGTACTTTGCTATTATTACTTTAAGGGACTACGAGCTTTATTTTTGAATTACTACTTCTTTTAAATTACCGCTTTTAATAAATCACTATTTATTAATCACTACTACTGATGCTTTTATACTACTAATATTACTATTTCTACTTTATACTTTAATACTACTAATTTATCACTACCACTGATGATGCTATAATACTACCTACTGATCCATAATACTTACTAATATTAGTAGTATTACTGATGCTTTATACTACTAATATTACTATTACTACTTTATACTTTTAACACTACTAATTTATCACTACTACTGATGATGCTATAATACTACCTACTGATCCATAATACTTACTAATATTAGTAGTATTACTGATGCTTTATACTACTAATATTACTATTACTACTTTATACTTTTAACACTACTAATTTATCACTACTACTGATGATGCTATAATACTCTACTGATGGTATATTTATTCCATAGAGACTAAATTTTCTAATACTTTTACAAGCATATTTCTTATCACAATTTTACTATTTTCAAACCACAATATTATCAAGCCATTTTTTCTATAAAAAAAATCACAAAAGTAATCAAGAGAAAAGGAAAATACCCACTTTCTTATGCTTCCTCCTTGCTTCAAAAAGCTTCTTCACTCCTGTTTTTCAACCTAATAGTAGTAGTAGAGTAGTAGTAGAGTAATATAGGAGTAGTAGGTCTTATAGTAAGAGTGGTAGGAGTAGTAGAGAGGTGTATTAATTCTGGACAGCAACTACAGTAGTATTCTGGACAGCAGTAGTAGTAGAAATAGTGTAGCAATAGTGGGTAATAGTAAAGTAGTAGGAGGAGGTAGAAAGCGGGTACTCATATATATAGAAGAAGAGGGGAGACAGCTGCAGCTGCTGCAGTGTTGCTGTCGGCCAGTAGAGAAGAAGGGAGAAAGATGTGGGAGTGTGTAGAAATCTCTAGGAAGCTTAGGTGTCCAACTTTTTTTTACTTTAACCCCCCTCAAGCTTTATTTATTTACACAACCTATAGATAACTATGTTTGGAATGGGCCTTAAGGAAAGAAAGTGTTGGGTTGGGCTTCTTTTCTTTCTTTCTCTTGTGTTTTTGTTTTTTTGTTTTTTTGGGAAACTGATCAGAGAAAGAAAGTAGACATAGTGTATATTAACATAAATAATGTACATATACACATATATTTATATATATACAATCAATGTATACATATATTTTCTTTGTAAGGAAAACAAAAGAACAAATGTATATATCTTAAATACTAGGGATACTACAGATCCCACCTCACAATCACGCACAGATCTCATTTGCATGGAGGCAAAGGTGTCCAGCACAAGCACATGTTCTTCTGGTACAACTCGACACCAAACTGCATAAAATTTCCTCCATTCGGAATCTTACCACACAAGTCGTTGTAGCTCACATCCAAATACCCAAAATTAGTTAGCTCAGTGATTCTCTCCAGTATACTTCCGTATATCTTATTATGACTAATGTCCAAATATGTCAAACCGTGAGGAAACTCCACCTTGTGACAAATTAAACGTTATTTAGTTATTGGCTAGTATTATCTGATTGACCGGTTTAGACCTGCCGAACAAAATCCCAGCAGAGTACCTTGTAAGATTGCTGTTGGCCAAGTTGACACTATTGAACAATATGTTCCCGAAAGACGGAGGAATATCACCTGTTAGAGCATTATTGATAGGTCCATGTCGATTGTTTGATATCTTGATAGCTGCTCATTTATTTGGGATGCCAATTTTGCACTAGCAGACCCAAACTATCTCCACTAATGGGAAGCAGTGGACACATGAATGACCTTTTAAAAGTACCTATATAGCGAACTATTACTTGTTTACCTCTATTTTTTTTTGATGGTGAGGATAGAGTTGTAAGACTCCAGCTTGTTACCTCTGTTTTGAACCTAACTTTTTTCTATACCTAGTTAGTATTCCAAATTTATGAGAACACCATGTCTTGTCCTAGAAATCCAGTTTGCATGTCATGAATAAATTTTGCTCAACCGGGTGATGTCATATGGTAAAAAAATTGTACATAGAGACAAATAAGAAAAAAATTTAAACAAAAAATAAAGCCTTTATGAATTAACTGGTACACATTAAGTTTGCTTTTAAAACAAGGATACGAAACAAAATTTTCTAAGAATAAAAGTTACATGGAATTTCATGGTAAATTTTTTTCTCTTTATTAAAAAAATAATTGGATGGTGCATGTTTTATATGGAGACTGGAGAGAGTCAACAATGTTCCACACCAAGATTATGATAATTCTGATGGATAACTTGTCTGAGTCTCTCCTGTAAATCTAATACTATGTTCTGCTCTTGCCGATTGAATGTTGAATTGGTGTTTTGGTTGTATTCCTATTTATATATCCTAATATATTTTTCTTTTTTTTTAATGAAAAAGTGACTAGTGTCACCTGTCTCATTAATGAAAAGTTAACGAAACAAAGTAGCCCAAAATACAAAAACTACAACGACCACAATCTACCCAAAGACTGAATAATACAACCACTACGAGTGTCTTAACCACCAGACACCCGAACAGCTCCAAAAGCTCCAAGAACCTACACCACACCGCATCCAAGTCATCGCGGAAGGAGGTACCAGTAACTCTCGCCATTGCACTACTCATTACCCATGCGCAGCTTCTTCCTAGCCCCTGAGTTACCTTCCCAAACATTACTTAGAGACCATATTTTATGCAACAATATACGAAAAGTACAGTTTATGTTACAAAAGCAAGAATCATTTCTATCTAGCCACAGACTCCATATACTAACCGCTACAGTAGTATCCCACATGAGATATTCTTCTACTCTAATATGCTTTTGTCTCCAACTACCCAAAATGTCCTCAATACTATTGGGTGTCTCAACTGTACCAAATCCCATTCCCACCATTTCCCATGTAAGTCTCGCTTTAGGAAAACAAAATGAAATATGGTTAACATCCTCTTCCCCAGCGTTGCAACGCGAGCACGTAACATCAATCGGAATGTTGCGTTTCCTAATGTAAGTTTTTGCGAGAATAGTGTCATTAGTCACCAGCCAAAGGAAAGCCCCGACCTTATGCTGGCATTTCAACCTCCAAATTAATAATACCCGTACTTGAGTTTCTGACCCCCATCAATAAGGAGTTCATACATAGATCTGACAGAGAATGTAGTACTAGAGCCGAGTATCCATTCTCTAACGTCATCTTCTGTCCTGCCAGGGTCCCAACATTCCTCCACCATTCTTTGTAGGCTCTGGAATTGTCGCTGCATCACCACCGACATATCTCCCTCCCTCTCCAATCTTCGCCCTTCCCGTTTCCACACATCTGCCAGCATTGCATCCACACGTCTGCCAGCAGTGCATCCACATTACCTGACCTCTCAGCCAATAGCGAGAACAACGTCTGTAAAGTATTATCCCCACACCATTTATCCTTCCAGAATCTCGTCTCTTTCCTATTTCCCACTTTGCATCTCGTATTTGCGTGAAACATCACCCCAACCTTTGCAATACCTTTCCACATAACTGCCGCTTTTCCGTGCTTGCTTCTTCCTCCATATCTAAATTTCTTTCGATGTCGATACAATTTGAACGAATTGTACCACCATGCCTTTCGACGATGCCTCATTTTTCACCACCACTTTGATAAGAGCGTTTTATTCATATCCCGGAGATTGATAATTCCCAGCCCTCCAAACTCCTTCCCGCACACTCTCCCCCATTTAACTAGATGAAACCCTTTGCTTTCATCTATCGATCCTTTCCACAGAAATCGTCTCCTAGCTTCCCGAACGACATTTTGAATTGCTGACCGCATCCAACAATGGAACGGCATATTGAACGAACGGATCCAAACCACCGACAATGTCTCTACTTTCACAACCCCATATTTTCTCGTCCATCTACTCATAGTCACGTAGAACTCATCACCTTCGAGACTGCGCATCCTCAGTAATTCCGACAGCCTCTCCTCAGTCTTGCAGAACACCATCCACACATCTTGTTTCACTTTTTTGATCTCCCATTTCCAATCCGTCGAAGGCCTAACGCTTTCCATAATCTTCTCGGTCAATTCCTCAATGGATGGGTTCCCCGTGTGCACTTTGAGCATAATACATAGCTGGAGGTGCCGCTCAAAATCTGCCATGATCGGGGTCGAGACGATCACAGCTTTGATTGATCTCCTTCCATTATCTTTACTCCTCCGAAATGGGTTGGCTCCCAACGATGTTTTGAATCACTGACCGCACCCAACAATGGAACGACATATTGAACAAATGGATCCAAACCGCCGGCAACGTCTCTACTTTCACAGCCTCATATTTCCTCGTCCATCTACTCATAGTTACACAGAACTCATCACCTTCGAAACTGCCCATCCTCAGCAATTCCGACAGCCTCTCCTCAGTCTTGCAGAACACCATCCACACATCTTGTTCACTTTTTGGATCTCCCATTTCCAATCCGTCGAAGGCCTAACGCTTTCCACAATATTCTCAGTCAATTCCTCAATGGATGGGTTCCCCGTGTGCACTTTGAGCATAATACAAAGCTGGAGGTGCCGCTAAAAATACAAAGCTGGAGGTGCCGCTAAAATCTGCCATGATCGGGGTGGGGACAATCACAGCTTTGATTGATCTCCTTCCATCATCTTTACTCTCCTCCGAAATGGGTTAGCTCCTCTTGCTGTCGACCATGTTGACTGGCTTGGGAGTTGGCCCCGCACTGGCACTGCTTCCCTCCTTTTTGAGTGTCGGACATGTCTTCGAAATATGACCATGCTTTTTACACGCATAGCAAAATCAATCCTTCACACACTCGTTGATCGTGTGACCTCGTTTTGGGCACTTATGACATTGCGCATTTTTTTTAGCCGTCGATGACGGAGCCGATGAGGAAGATGACAATTGCTTTGTGGCTTTCTTCTCTGCCTTCAATTACCCTTTAAGTATATTTTTCTATTCTTGAGGCTTTATTGTATGTATAGATCTAACTACTAGGTATTGTGGCTCTCATCTTCTTTAATGTATAGATCTAACTACTAGGTATTGGCTATATGACACAACCCATCTTCTTTAATCAGATTTGGAACATGCAGTAAGAAGATCGAAGACTTTAAGAAAAATAGTGATAACAGTACTAACTTTAAGAATAGCATTATCTTTGTTGTTGTTGTGTTGTTGTGTTGTTGATAGTGACTTTAAGCAAAAAATAAATAAATAAGTTGATTTAGAGATCAGCCTAAAATCTATTTCTTTGTGTCAAATTCGACTGCAATGAATTAGGCATGAGATGTGTCACACACATTGTGTGTAAAAGTAATATAATGATAATATTTATGCTATAAGTTAGGCTAAAAATCTAAAACAACATTTTATATAGAAAAATATATTTAAGGCCACGTTGTGTACAATTTGATCCCAAAATAGTTGCAACTGATAATCTTTTATGTAGAGGTGTTAAGATATTGGAAGAAAATCAAAACTTTATAAATATGCATAGTACATGACAAGGTATTTATTTTGCTGTAACATAATTGTCGTAATATTTTATTTTGTCATAATTGTCTTATAATTGTCTTAACTTTACAATGTTGCAGATATTGATGAGTATTATGATCCTATCCCAATATCTTCATTTATTACGTTGTGGGAGCCATAGTTTCTTCTCAACCAACCAATAAGCTTCTTTATTTATTACCTTATTCCTCATCAACCAATAAGCTTCTTCTCCAATTAGTGTCCAATTTTTTAAGTTGTGCATTGCTGTAAGGTCTGGATTAATCACGAACACCTATGACAACATCAACCAATAAGAAAAAGCATCCTTCACATATTACTTCTCCACGATGATAACCAGGGTTCACACATTTATTTAAAAGGAAACAGAGAGCAACCAGACGTGGAGCTTGGATATGTGCTAGTTCCCATGAACTGTCTACCTTGCAGCAGTGAACAATTAACCTTTTTAAGGATTGGATTATGATACAATTTTCAATATTACCAGTTTGTAAACTCTGAGAACTAAATTTTGTAGTATTGGACATCCAGAGGTGTGATTTTCTATTGAATCTCGGTGAAGAAATTTATTGGAAAAGTGCACTACTTGGAGTTCTTAGTGCCCACATCAGACACCTCTAATTTTAGTGGTTTTCCTTAATGCCTACATCTGAATTTCATTATTAGGCATGAGATGTGACACACATTGTGTGTAAAAGTAGTAATATAATGATAATGTTTATGTTATGCTTAGGTTAAAATCTAAAACAATATTTTATATAGGAAAAATATATTTAAGGCCATGCTGTGTACAACTTGATGCCAAAATAGTTGCAACTGATAATTTTTTATGTTGAGATGTTAAGATAATGGAAGAAAATCAAAACTTTATAAATATGCATAGTACATGACAAGTATTTATTTGCTTTAACAGAATTGTCTTAATATTTTATTTTGTCACAACTAGTAACCTGCACGTGCAATGCATGTTTTAATCAATTTTTGTTAATATAAAATAAATAATGAAACATAATCTGACCTCGAACCTAAGAACTCCCTTTACTCTTACATATTCTTTCCAAATTACCCTATTTACAGATTACCCCTAGTGGCAGAAACTTTTATTTTATATAAGTGGCACTTTTGTAAATAATTAGGTTATAAATAAATTTGAACTTTGAGGGTATTATAGTAACTAACAACAGTTGAGTAAATGAATGATTAATAAAACTCCTACTTAAAAATAAATTGTTGAAATTAGATGGTCGAATGTATACAAATTACAGGTTGTCTACAAATGACAACCCCAACTCTCCCATTATAATATTAGAGATTGTCTTATAATTGTCTTAACTTTACAATGTTGTATCGAGTATTATGATCATATCCAATAGTTTCATTTATTACTTTATGGGAGTCACAGTTAGGATATCCACATTCATAATGACGAACGAAAAGTGTCATGTAGAGAATATATTATGCATTTTGACTTCAGATAATGATTATAGTTGGTTAATTTTACTTTATATTTGCTCATAATTATTAAGCAGTCTTATCATTAATGTTCTAATTTATTTGTTCCTTGATTCGTGAAGATGATCCGTCTGTTTTTCTGTAATACCCCGCAAAATAGCATATGACTATTTTGCATTGTAATCCGTGCATAGTTGAGAATTGCACGCGATTATATATTTTTCTAATAATAATTGATTTTAATTGAGAAACTTCAGATATATTAGTTATTCTGAATCCGACAATGTATATTCGGGGTATCTTCTCAATTAAATTGTGTGTATTGTCCTGATAATTTAAACGAGACAATCTTTGGGAAAATAATATTTTTTAAAATGTATTCTTATATTTTATTTTAAAAATAAATGCTTTATTTGTATATGGAGGTACATATACATATATGATATATATGTATGGATACTTGTATGGATTTTATATATATATGTATACGTATATATTTATATGTACATATATTTGTATGAATATGTAATTGAATTGTATTGAAGTGGATTGTACAAATACATACACATGTATAATTGGAGAGTGTATAGATACATAGTATTGTAGGGGTGTATAAGATTCACACCAAATCCAATAAAATCCCCCACTCCCTTTCTCTTACCCTACTCTCCACCGACCTCTTTCTTCCCTCCACTCCAATTTCGGTAGCAACCCCAAACCCAAATCTTCATTGCCAAGTTCAATTCTCCATCTCCAATCTCAATTTTTCACCCAAAAAACTCCATATCCATCTTCTTCTACTTCATCTTCTTCCACATCTCCCAATTCTCAAGAATGAAAAGAAAGAGGGTTTTTGATTTTATGGGTTCTTGGAGCTCTGAAGGTGAAGAAGAGATTGAGAGAAGGAGGAGAAGGTGCTAGCTAAAGCTACTAGAGTCTTCTTGCAACAAGTGGGTGATTTCTCTAAACCATTAAAGATTAAGTTTTTCTTTGTGTATGATGATTTGCATATAAGAATAGCTAAGAAAAACTTGATTTTACCATGTATGAATAACGAGTAGGCTAAGAGAAGAAAGGTTGTGTGGTAGAATAACTACTTTTCATGATTTTTGCTAAGAACCATGTTCTTGAGGTATAGTTTGGGAATTTTTATCTCACAAATTAGGAATCTTGAGCTCAAATTTTGGGAGATTGTTTGTCTATGTATCTAGAGCTGACATGATTTTTTTAATATTATTTAGAAGTCATCTAATAGCCCAACCCAAGTCCCCAATTTCGGACAGCACCTGACTGCCGAAACAGCAGCTTTGAGAAGTTCTGTAGTAATTTCGGAAAATTATAATTAATTATTGGTTAGATATTTTTGGCTGGAAATTTTTGTGGTTATGTGTATAAAACTATAGTCTTAAATTTCGTAATTTTTGGAGGTCGTTTGATGCCTCAAAAAATTTGTGGAATGCAACTGGTCTGGATCTTGGAGCTGTAGCTGACTGTTTTTTAAATGAAGTTCAAAAAGTCATAACTCCTTGTGTGTTTACGGTATTGCTGTGAAATTTTGGGAATAGCTTGTGGTATGAGTCTATTTGATGATTCTCAAGTTTTAGAATTTTTAGAGGTCATTTGATGAAGTTTCTAAAGTAATTAGTAAGGGGTAGTAAGTACCCTGCGGATAGAGCAGCTGAAATTTGTGCATTGTTTGAGGAGTCATAACTCATTGTGTGAGATGAATCTGAATGCAAATTTTGGACACAATGAAATGGTATATGTGTAGATTAAGAATCTCAAATTTCATGGGCATTGGACTCAAGGTTGATTTATTATTGAATTTCAAAGTGGGCTATGTTCAGCCTAGTACAAGTTGACTAGTTTGTGAAGATGAGAAATTTTGGAACTATTTGTTAAAGAATTAAGGAAATTGACCAACTAGAGAGTCATAGTAGGGAGTAGGGTTGCAAACGAACAGAGCTACTCGCGAGTAGCTCGGCTCGAGATTGGTCAAAACTCGGTCAAAGCTCGGCTCGAATCGAGCTCGAGCCGAGTTCGAGCTTGGAAATCGAGCCCGTTAATTAAACGAGCCGAATTCGAGCTTAATTAAACTAGCTCGGTTCGTTAGGCTCACGAGCTGTTCGTTAATAAGCTCGATAACGGGCTCGCAAACTAGCTCGTATAGGCTCGAGTAAGATAAGGGGATATTCGATCTGAGGTAAATGGGCTTTAATCGCATCGCAAGACGACATGAGCCCATAAGTCCTCTCTTTCGCCGCTCTCAGTACTCACTTCACTTATCATCCAAACCCTAAATTGCAGCCACCACTCCAGCCCTCTTTCTCATCCTCTTCCTCAATCTCTCATCCTCATCCTCATCGCCATCGGGTTGCAACCTCATCGCCAAGTCCCAAGTCCCAAGTCCCAACCTCTTTCTCATCCCCATCCCAAGTACCATATTTGTTTTTGGCAATTATAGCTATATGTAATCTTTTTTTATGTATTTGAGATTCTGAGAATATTTTGAGATTTGTATCAAGATGTATTTTGAGCCTATTTATAGGCCTTGAGATTAATGAGAAAGTATGTCATTCTTGATTAAAAATTGTGTTGAGTTTTTGCTCTTCCTCGCTCTTTTTGTGTGATACAAGTGAGATCCAAATTATTAGGGTTTGTGATAAATCCTAATACAATTCTAGGGTTTATGATAAACTCTAAAATCTATCCCACATTAAAAATTCAATAAAAAAAATAAAATTCATAACCCTAAATCCCCAAATCAAACAAATCCTAAACCCTAATCTCTCTTCTTCTTCCTTCAAGATCCCGACCTCTCCTACCTCACCCCGACCAAACCCATCTCATCACTCATCCTCGAAATCTCCATCGTCGTCCTCCTACAACCACACCGTCACCACAACCCCCTGCCTTCCAAAATTCCGTCGCCATTACACCCGACCCACCATCCTCTTCCTCCTGCTCCCTAACTCCGATCGAAACCCTAGCCGCCCCACTTCGCGACCTCTCCAACAACACCTCTTCCCTCTTCTGTCAACCTCCTCCTCCTTTTCCCCCAGTCACCGCCACAGCTAGAACCCTAATCCCCCGATGATCGTCCTCCTGTCTTCGACGACTTCACTGCCGTCGTTCACGCCGCCCACCGCCATCGTCGACGTCAGCCAGTGACGCCGTCGACCACCCCTGCCATTGCTCTTGAAGTTGCTGCCATTACTGTCTCTTTGATTGCTGTTCGCTGTGGTTCAGGCTGAGATCTGTCGCAACAATTGTTCTTCGAACTCTCGGTATACTCTTTCCACTTTTAAATATTTGTGTTCTACTGTCTTATCATCTCTATTATATTATTTGATATTCTGTCGTCCACAAACAATTGAGATTGAGTGTTCCACTTGCTTGATTAGAGTACGAATCAATATTGCATCTTTTACTTGCTTAAGAACACTTAGGGATTTAATTATTGATTGTAGAGTTGAATTATTAATAGGAATTGTTAAACGTGATTCAGTTCTTGAAAATCCATCAAACCAATTAACTGTTTAAAATTTCTAACTTTAATCCGCATAACGTGTTGGTAAAATTAACCCGTTAAGATTCTTGGAAATTCTCTATTTTAGGGTTAGTTTTACATCAATAATCTAGGAAATGTACACGTTATATGGTGAAATCTCAAATAAAGAGAAATACAACAGTGGAAAGGGTTACAATTGTCCTTGTAGAATCGAAGGTAAATTAGAAATGGTTGTACATAAATTTGTGCTTCATGTTATGGATAACTACAAAATAGAAGGATTAGGGCTTTGTTGTCGAAGAGGTTTTTCTCGTTGTAGGTTTTCTGCCGCTTAAATACCCTACCTATGTAAACCGAAATTAGACTAGTTAGATCCACAGTTAACTTGCTTTGTTGATCATAGTGAGAATCAAGCCAAAACAGGTTATGCTCATTCTACAAGTCAATGCTACACATTCAAACCTGACATGATACTTGTCATTTGAAAGATGGTATACTAAATCGAGAATCAATGCTTAACTGCTTTAGGTATTTTTCTAGACTTCTAGCTTGTGTGACATTATGCCCGACAGGTAGCATTCCTTAGCTGCACGGAGGAGCAAAATTTCATCAATTTGGTGAAAGCCCTTAGAGAGCATCCACAGTCGTTCGATGTAAAAAATGGCAAAATGTATTTTTTAGCAATCCAATTCGATGAGCATCCACAGTCGTCGATTGGCAAAAAATGGCGGAAACGAAACATGATGTTTCGTCCCAAAAATTGGAAAAAAATAAAGGTTTTTTTTTTTGCAAAAAAAATTTGCAAAAAACAAATTTTAAAAATAGTTCGTAAATAATATTTGCAAAAACAATTAAAAAACTTGCAAAAACAATTTAAAAATATTACAAAAATTTTCAAAAAATGGCCCAGATTCTGGACGAAGCATGGTGCTTCGTCCAGATTTTCCGGAAAATTTTTTAAAAAAAAAAATTGCAAAAAGAATTTTTAAAACAAATTGTAAGTTTTTTTTGCAAAAACAATTTAAAAATTTGCAAAATCAATTAAAAAAATTGCAAAAAAAATTACAATTTACAATTTCTTTTTAATTTTGGATTGGGACGAAGCATGATGTTTCGTCTCGATGTTTCGTCTCAATTTGAGACGAAACATCATGTTCATTCCCACGTTTAAAGGTTATTTTATTCGGTTTTTTTTTTTTACTTCTGACAAAACATGATGTTTCGTCCGATCAATTAAAATAATAATTAAATAATCCAGACGAAACATCATGTTTCGTCCACTATAATATGCATTTTGCTATTTCGATTGCTATTTCTCCGTATCTACTGTAGCGCTTTTGCCAAAAAAATGGCAAAATAGCAAACGACTGTGAGCGCTACAGTAGGAAAAAAATGGCAAAAATGGCAATAAAGCAAACGACTGTGGATGCTCTCAGAAGGCTCCATTTAGCGTTTTTAATCCCAAGATGCTTGAGCTGGGAAAAAATATACTTCTCAGTGATTATTTGTGTTTTTCTCTAAACACTGCATAAAAGTCAGAGGCACTTACGTAGAAGGTTTTAGCAGCTTATTATGTAAAAGCGGATAATAATGCACATCCACATAAATGCGCTTTTATTTTTTATACTTGTTACTACTGTTGACCCGACTCCTCTCTCTCTCTCTCACACACACACAACTTGGTTGATGTCTATTCCTCTTAGATTCTGATCCATCTGTTAACTCTTATAAGAATACATCCATGGAGGCCTGACAACTAAGAAGGTTGTACTCAGATACAGATAAAAACGGACACAGACACATTGCGACACCACACATTTTTTTGGAAACTCACTAAAATAGCAATCCTTGTCGGATTCGTGTGTCCAGCACAACATAGCTAACAAATATAAGTGTCCATGAGTCTCAGGCTGACAGACATTGGGGACGATTTGATTGATCCCTTTTGCAGAGCCTTGATAGATTGGAGTTCTAAAGCAACCCATTCTTGATGAGATTTCATTTCTTAATTTATCATCTGTTTATTTTAATTGCTGATATTGGAAGACATCCTGTTATAATTGTTTGTTCATGTAGTTCTACTACCTTAATTCGCCTGGTGCATGCTATCTTTTGTAGCAAAAATTATTCATACTCTTGTTAACTAGATATATTTATCTAAATCAGCATTCTTCTTAACCTATATAATTCATTGAATAGGAACTGGACCCTTGCATCCTTGAATTTCATCCCATCTAGTCATGTACAACGTTTTTGTAAATGGATGAACATAGTTTCAAAAGTAAATAAGTGTGAAGACTGTCAAGTGGAGAACATCTTTTGGTTCTTGTACGTTAAACTGTTGATTCAAATAAGTGTGAAGACTGTCAAGTGGAGAACATCTTTTTTTAATGCTGCGTATACTTGTTCTAGGGACTCCGTGTTGGCGTTAACTTCGCTTTGGCTATTGCTTTGCACAATATTCCTGAGGTAAAACCCCGCTTCATATGCTATGAAGACTCCAATCTAAAAGCATGCTTCACATATACATTTTTGTACTATATTATGAAGATTCCAATCTAAAAGCGTGCTTCAAATTACACGTTTTTATGGGCGTATCAGTATAATCTCGACACATTGTAATTTGCAATCCTCTCATCTGTTTAAATATCAAAGGTTGACTGTTATTATATCCAGTTACTGCAACACACTGACGCATATAATTGTTTTTCCTTAAGGAGTAATTGAATTTCTGTGCACATCATCTTTCTTAGCTTTCGTAGTAGATCTGCAATCTAAACTCTTGGAAAGATATGGCTCATGCACTCTTAGGTACTGTGTATGTAGAAAATGACACTGTGAATGATTTTTTCTTCAGGTTAGAGCCCACTATATGATGTTAGAAGGTCGAAGTGGCAATATGAGCTAGAGTGAATACTAAATATGGTTTGATAGTAAATTGTGCCGCATATTTGTGTATAAATTTTTTACTTGGTTCGGGTCGTGGGACCAGTTTCTTAGTTCAAGAATGTGTGCATTTGTACTTAAATTAGTCACATCTCTTAAAATATTATTACCCAATTAAAAACCAGGTACCAATTCTAGCGTTAGATGTTAATTCTTGGAGCTACCACCAATATTTTTACTTAATTCAAGATTTAAAACAACTACTTTTCAGTTCTCTTTGATTTTAAACTATTATGCAGCTCACTGAAATGTGATTATGCAGCTCACTGAAATGCGAGTGCCTTCCATATACTTTTATGAGCATTCTAGCAACTGTTAGGCAACCAAAACAAGTTTTGGATTGTGCTTTAGATTTAGACCACCAAAACAAGTTTTGGATTGTGTTTTAGATTTAGCCCCGATTCACGAAATTCATGAAAATGCAAGGTTAAGAAATCATTTTTCTTTTATTTCTTGGTTTTACTCATTAAATTTTAGAGTATATGGTCATGGGTCTCATATCAGGAAAGAGTGATATCTATGTGCACCTCTAGTGAAGTTGGAATCAACTATAATATGATTGATTGGGCTGTTAGACAAAAATTTAGTTTCAAGAAAAAATCCGGTAACCCATGCGCCATTTCATGCTTAGAAAATTAAGTCCCACATGGTATGCTTTCCATCCCTAAACAAGTCCCATGTACTGCAACTTATAGTGTCATGGTCATTGATATTAGTCAAGCATTTGGGCACACATTGCGTGTGTTATATGTGAATCCAATAACATTCTCTTGGCGGAAGGAATTTGTCAATTCTTTTTATTATGAATTTGTCGCTTTCAACATCTCATTACCTTAATTTCTAATCAGCATTTCTTTTCTTTTACAACACCTTCAAGAAGATGGCCCCCAAGGCCATAAAGGAGATTCGCAAGTTTGCTCAGAAGGCCATGGGGATTACTGATGTGAGGGTTGATGTGAAGCTCAACAAACACATCTGAAGCCGTGGAATCAGGAGTGTTCCAAGGAGAGTTCACGTTAGAATTACTCGCAAGAGAAACGAAGATGAAGATGCCAAAGAGGAGCTGTATTCTCTTGTCACAGTTGCAGAGGTGCCACCTGAAGGACTCAAACGATTGGGAACCAAGGTCATTGACGAAACCGACTAGACTTACATATTCAGATTTTAGATAAAATTTGATTATCTTGTTATTCGTAAGTTCGTTCTATTTTTACTTATAAAGTTTAATTTATTTTCTTAATTAGTAAATTATACTCACACCAGAAATGGCTAACCCCTTAGTGTTTGGGGTGTTAGGGAGTCCCTGGACTATCCTAGATTTTCTACTGTTACAGGTCCTGAGCAGTGCAGAGCTGATGTGTAGATTCTATGGAGTGGAGTTTTTATTTTAAAATTGTTGTTTAAGTTTAATTATGTGAATAGTGAAATTTATGATTTAAGTTGTATTTTAGATGTATAAGTATGTGGATGATGATGATGAGTATAGTGTGGAGTGGCATGATATGTTTTTGACCCGTACCCATCTCGTTGTGGAGTACCGGACCCTGTGGTATGTTTTATAAGTTATTTTCTAAAAACTTTACTACATTTTCAAAGGAATTTATGGTTTTTAATTAATAATTGATATCCTATTATGAGTTTGGCCCCCAGAGCATGATATTAATATTGCATGTGTGATTCTGCTCATTTTGGCCTGGGGAGCCCATGATATTATGTGAGCTACGGAATTTAGAGCAGAATTCCGTAAGCTTTTTGGGTTTCGTGGCAGAAATTTCAGGTGAAATTCTGCCAAAATTTTCTTTGAAATATAACTATTTTAGTTTATATTTAAAGTGATATAGAAATTGTTATTTGTAATTATTGATATAATAACTCTGATGACTATAAAAGTATATAAGTTTTTGTGCTATTTACTGTGTTGAGATGTATTTGAAGGCAAAAATTCTGGTTGTGTCACGGATGTCCGATAACGGGTATCCGGGGCATTACATTTTTCTCTTAATGGACGATTACTACAACAATACTTAGTACATAGCTATGTTAAAATTGTCACGCAGAACTTGTGTTGGGTTCGCAATCATTAACATGAAATATGTGCTGAAATGTATCAAGGGTTTAAAAGATGCACAAGATGCACGTGAAATATTTGCAGGTTGACTATATCCTTTGTATATAAATAATATTTTTAAAGTAAAATAACAATCTAATTTATTGCACTCTTTCTTATTTGCTAGGAAATGTGGGTTGGAAATTCGTATGTCCAATGTCTCCGAGATATATACCAGAGATATCAAAATGCAATGGCTCTCATGGAAAAATATGACAAACCTGACATTCCTTATTATGACTTGCAATCTGATATAGATGAAAATTTCCAATTAATTACTACCTAGAAACTTCCACAAGATCGGTTAGATCTATGATGTGAATCTTGTTTGCAAGGAAAAATGACTAGAATAGCGTATTTTGGAAAAGGAAATAGAGCCAAAGAACCTTTAGAATTGCTACACACAGATGTATGCCGACTTATGAGCACTACTGCGAGGGGAGGCTATGAGTATTTTGTAACTTTCACAGATGATTACTCAAGATGTGGCTATGTATACCTATTGCGTCATAAGTCTCAAAATTTTGAGAAATTCAAGGAGTTTAAGACAGAAAGTGAAAAGCAACTAGGTAAACACTTAAAGATTCTTCGATCAGATCGAGGAGGAGAGTACCTCTATAGTGAGTTTCAGGATTATCTTACGCAGTGTGGGATTGTACCACAGTTATCTGCACCTAACTGTCCCTATCAGAATGGTGTGGTTGAGAGGAGGAATAGGACTTTACTTGATATGGTTAGATCTATGATGAGTTACGCTACATTATCTATATCTTTTTGGGGATATGCCTTACAGTTTATCTTTTGAACTTGATTCCATCGAAGGCTGTTGATAACACACCTACTCAGTTATGGAGTGGGAGACTACCAAGTTTACAACATTTGCGTATATGGGGTTGTACTGCATATGTGCAGAAGCAACAACCAGATAAGTTGGAAACAAGATCAGAAGCTTGTCTATTCATTGGGTATCCAAAAGGAACTCGTGGAGGCATGTTTTATAGTCCTAGTGAACAGAAAGTATTTGTTTCAACACATGTTGTTTATCTAGAGGAAGACTATGTGATGAAACATATTTCACAAAGTGACATGATTTTGCATGAGTTGTCAGATAATCCGACACAAAGTCCTGATAGTATAGATGCAAATTTACCTAATACTACTTTAGTTACCACAGAAAATTCTAATATTGCACCGATACTTCGTCGTTGTAGGAGAGAAACCAGACTACCTGGAAGATATATGTTTTTGGGGGAAGCCTCCGGACCCATCCCTAATAAGCATGACTGTAATCCATGTTTCCAATTGTAAGGATTATTTATTCTTGTATTTTGATGGTATTTTTCTTTTCTAAATTATTGTATTTTGGGTCCTTGTCCTATTGCATGCTTTCTATTTCTATTTATTTTCTTGTATTATTATTGTTGGCCCAATCCATATGCAAGCCCAAACCCACCTCCTTAGTGGATCTTGAACCCAAAACCTAATCTACCCAAACCCACATTTCCCTAACTAATAGCCCAGAATTTCTCTCCTTAATCCCCCGTATCACTAACTCCCCACAATTTACTCTATTATTTTATATTAAATCCCCCCCCTCTCCCACAAATTAGAACTAACCAAAACCAATTCTTCATTTTCCAACTCCTCTTCACTGTGCAACAACTCGCTCTTTATCCCGTTCCCTCTCTCTCTCCTCCGTTTCACCTTCAACCACCCCAAACCGAACCAAACCCATCACCCCTGCCCTTCCCTGTCGCCAACTCCGACCACCACCTCCATTGCCATCGCCACATCTCCATCACCATCCCCTTCGACCTCGTCGCCCCGTCGTCGGACCGTTCTCTCCCTATTTCGTCCCCACTTCGACAAACCCATCAAATCATCACCGAGACCCACTCCTCATCGCACCACCCTCGCCTCGTCACTGTAGCCCCATCCTCATCCCTGTCCCCTCGCCATTGCTGCTTCGCCATTAACTCAGTGACAAACCCATCAAACCTCCACCGAACCCAATCGTCTACACCTTCGAACTCCTACCGTCGCCTCTCCCAACCACCCCGATCATCTTCTCCACCCTCACCGAGAACCCCCCATTGCATCGCCGACGCAATCCAAGCCCTGCACAGCCATCATCGTCTTCCTCTATTTTTGAAGCGAAACAGAGCTTTGCCGTTCGTCGAAGCCTCGCCGTTGCATCGCTTCCCGACCGCAACAACACCTCCAGTCGCTTCGCCCCCACTGCTGTGCCACAGAGTCGCCGCCGTTGCTGTCGTCTCTTTCTCTCTCTCCTTGTCGAGGAAGAAGACGACCAACCAGTGGTTGGATTCGCTGTTTCGTGTTCGGCCGCGTCGGATCCTGGCTTGTTGTCCCCTGTTTTGGATCCAGATCCGGTGTGAGGAGAAGGAAATCGATTGGCTGCTTTCGGTGTTTCGTGTTTTGGCACTTCGGATCTGAATTTGGTGTTCGCTGTTTTGCACTGATCCACTGTGAGTGTGGTGCTTTCAATCGAGAGCTGTCCTGAGCTACTGTTGTCGTTGCTACTTGGGTCTTCTTGCACGTATTACGCACGTGTTTTTGGGATGGCTCCCTGGGATTCTGATCCCGTTATTCCTTATTAGTTATATTGAACCGTCTACAAAAAGGCAAGTCCACTTGAAGTCATTAAAATTTTCTAGTTCAAGCTTATTGACCTCCCGCAAGTAGTTCTCTTCCATTATCTTAAATTTGCCTTGTGTCCTTTCTGTTGGTAGTATCGAGGGTTTACACGAGCTAACCTGACGTACTCTTGACATCCTATTATTATCCATTGACTCAAACCCAAGCCTATATACACACATGACATGAATAACATGACTAGAACTTGCATATGAGGAAAAATACATTGGGATTAAATACATGTGGATTAATTGAGATCTTGTGACTTGAACTATGACATGATAAATTTGACTTGTACACTGTGAAACCCATTCTACTTGTTGTACATTAGTGTAATACAGTCATGATGCAATAACATGTTAATTACCCACTTTGATGAACTTATGTGTGTTGATATGTTATGAACTCTTGCTGCCTGTACTGTTTTGCACAGAGGTTTCGACCCTATTGCCATAGGAACTAAAACACACAATACAAAAGAGAGTTTTATCTTACTGAGTCTAGTTTCCAACCCAATTGGTAGTTACAGATTTCGAGTTACGAGTTGTGAGATATCACATTTTTGGTCCGTGCTGGTCTGCACTTTTCGAATCGCAGAGTTAATGTAACATTGACACAATTATTAGTGAAACACCATGTTAACAGTATTATAATGCCATGAAAACCTCCAGTAACCTTATAGACATGCTTAGGGTTCATCACTAGTTTTGGTAGATTTTTATAGTGATTTTATACCATATTTCACCCATTAAATGTTGACATTAAGTTGCTACCAGAACAGCTAAACTGCAAAGAATAAGGTGTTTGACTTAACTACAGTTAGAATTAACCAAACCTTACTGAATATAAATTGTTGCCCTAAGTGTCTAGTTGTCAATAGCATCCTGGAACTTCAAATTCTGAAATGTAGTTTATGAGTTATCGCTATTTTAGTGTTACTTTATCGGCTGTTTCAGATTCACTACTTAATGTTTATTATTGTGTAATGCGTCATGTTGCTGCATTCTTATCATCCCCTTGACATCCTTACACATACTTGCATGAACATGAATAACTTAATAAAATATTAAAACAAGCCGGGGTTAATAAGAGTTGACTTAGTAGTGGATAGTCTCAGAAAATGTACTTGGTAGGGTCCTTCTTGTTACATGAAAACTTTACATGGAAGGTGGAGAATTACTTGTGAAGATGTGAACTTGTTATCTTGTTATCTTGTTATCGTGATACACCGAGTACACACTCTGTAGATCACACCATGAAGTCTAAAACGTATACTGTTTTGCGTTCACCGAACCTGTGGTATGGGACGCAGTAGTACGTGCACTAAATATAAGAAACAACATGCTAACAGACCTAAGTTGACCCGTAAATACTTGATTATGAACTTTGTTTATTAATAGCGTTATTGCTTTTGTAAATTGATCTTGATTCACATTCCTTCATGTACCTTATTTCTTACTCTCTGCTTTTCACTACTTGCTGTCCATACTTGCTCTAAGGACATTCTCTTTTTCCATTCTAGTTAATCCAGCGACAGGTGAACCAGGAGATCTGCCAGAAGGCATTGGCGAGCACTAGGTTGGAGCAGGAGCAGCCTTATAATAAATTATCTCTTTCTATGTTTTTCTTTATCGCATTTTTATCCAGTTGATTAAACTTTGTATTCCGGGTTTTTTGACCCGTAACTGCTGTTGTCATCTCAGTATTGGTTATTATGTTGGACGATTGGATGCTTAATTTCAGTTATCGTTTATGTGATGATATTATCTACGTGGTTGTGATCATTCTTTTTGCATATTGTTGAGTTGAGGCTGGTACAGCTTATGAATGATGTTAATATCATTCGCTGGGCCTTAGTCACGGGCTCGTATTTCCATATTTTGGGAAGCGGGGCGTGACAATGGCTCAGACCCCAGACACTACAAAGAGGCACTTAAAGATGTTGACTCAGAATCTTGGTAAAAGTCCATGAAATCAGAAATGGAGTCTATGTACTCTAACAAAGTTTGGAATCTTGTAGAACCACCTCCAAATATTATACCTATTGGATGCAAGTGGGTATACAAGAGAAAGAGAGGAGTGGATGGGAAGGTTGAAACCTTCAAGGCACGATTAGTGGCAAAGGGTTTTAATCAAAAGGAATGCATTGATTATGAGGAAACCTTTTCGCTAGTGGCTATGTTGAAATCTATTCAAAATCTCTTATCCATTACAGTTCATTTCGATTATGAAATTTGGCAAATGGATGTCAAGAGCGCATTCTTAAATAGGCGTCTTAAAGAAGAGATTTACATGTCTCAACCAGATGGTTTCATAGTTAAGGGCCAAGAGGATAAAGTATGCAAGTTGGATAGATCCATTTATGAGAAAGAAAATGAGATCAGTTCCTTATGCATCAGCGGTAGGAAGTCTTATGTATGCTATGCTTTGTACATGACCAGACATCTATTACGCAGTTGGCATGGTCAACAGATATCAATTAGATGCAGGCTTCGAACATTGGTTAGCTGTTAAACACATTGAAGTATCTCAATACTACAAAAGATTATGTGTTAGTATACAGAAGTTCCGAATTGTCACCAAGAGGTTACACCGATTCTGATTTCCAATTAGACAAAAATGCCAGTAAGTCTACTTCTGGATATGTTTTCACCTTGGGTGGAGGGGCCATCAGTTGCAGGAGTGTGAAGCAATCTTGTATTGCTGATTTCACCATGGAAGCTGAGTATGTGGTTGCATCTGAAGCAGCTAAAGAAGCAGTATGGCTCAAACAGTTTCGTTCTGATCTTGGAGTTATACCATTGGCATTGTAACCTATGATTTTATATTGTGACAATACTGGTGCAATTGCATAATCCAAGGAACCAATAAACCACAAGAAGGCAAAACACATTAAGCGGAAGTATCACATCATCAGAGATTTTGTCAACACTGGAGAAATCGCTATAACTAAGATACCAACAGGTAATCACGTCGCAGATCCTTTTACAAAGACATTGCTGCAAAAGAGTTTTGAGTCTCATCTGGGGCAGCATGGGTCTTAAGAGGGATCAGATTGCTATTTTTTTAGTGATGGTTAGTATGCCCTCAAAGTTTATCTTTAAACTGTGAGTTCAAGTGGGAGTTGTAAGGTTATATGATGAGACAGAAATAAATTTTATTTATTTGTCATTTTATTAATAAAGCATTTTTTGGTTTATTCACAAATATTAATATTGTGCATCAATAAGGTCCATGCTGCATAGTAATTATGTTTATGCACGAAGGACATATTCACAGGATATAATAGTACTGTGCATTCTATTTGGCAGACTGTAGCACAACAAGTGAGAGGGTTGACTTGAACTTGTTGTGCTAGTTCGTTTAGTACGAATTGATGGAACAAAGAATGGTTACACTTGTAAATAACCACAAGACAGTGTTACCGTTAAAGGCAATATAAACATGACCTCTAAATCCTGAGCATATAGTGAATTCAATTTTTAATATTGCGCATTTCGATAAATCAAAGAGTGAGGCCTTCTAAACCAATACCTCGATGCATTGGATGTATCTTATTAGAAATATGAGAACATGTATTTGTAATACGGAATCCTATTTCTAAAAGAGAAGATATTCCCTTGTTCATTTAACGAATGTTATAATCTGGCAGTAATATCCCATGGGTATATTTTACAGAAAAATATTTTATTGTATACAAATTTTTATTTTTTTGTAAAAAAATAAATTTTAGAGTCATTGTCAGATTGTATGAAAGGTTAAACATGAGAACAAGGTTTAAGTTACAAATGGACCCATGGAGGTGGTATCACGAATTCCAAGGGTGCGTTTGTGAATATCGGTAAAGGAGGGGTGTCTTTGTAACACCCCGCAAAATGGAAAATGACAATTTTGCCATTGTGTTTTATGCACATGTATTTTGTACCGTTAATGGCAATATTTGTAACGTGTGTTTCATTACGTATTGTGATTTCTGACTATTTATGTATTCCCCGTATATTTATCCTATTTAAATCAACTAAGATATTAAATTTCAATCCCTGCATTTTTACGTACTTTTGATGCACGTAATGATTATGAGTTTCCACCGCCACGTGTAATATTTTCTATGTGTTTAAATTATTTATTTTTGGTATTCAAACCTATTTTTATAAATGGAAATTTATTTTCCCTTATTTTGATTAAAATATTATTTTACATATAATGCACGTGTTTTCTACGTACGTAGAAATTACATCGTAGAATGTATAAATTAATAAATATATTTTCTTATATTTTTTTCGATTATATTTTAAATATATTTCTATTGATAGTCGAATTTTGTATTTCGGTATTTTTATGTGTGACGCATGTGTTTTCGGCAACCGTATTGTGAGCGTATTCGTTTTCAAAAATAAATTCTGAAATGTGTGTCTATTTTATTTGTGCATGAAAAATTATAATTTTTAAATTAAACTAATTTTATATGCATCTTATATACTATATGCAGGCGTTTTAATTTAAATAAAAATATTTAGTTGAAGGAAGTTGTGCTCGTGCAAGCACGTGCCAATAATTTTTCCATCTTTATTTTTCTTTCATTTATATTTTAGCATGCATGAGTCTTTTTATTTAGTCTTTCTTTAAACCCATGGACCTAAGAATAGATTCTAGCCCACTAGACTAATTAATTAATTAATTAACTAAAAGCAAGCCCACAAGACAAGCTCATTAATTAAATCTATTTTTTTAGTTGTGCATGGACTCACACATGACATGTAACAACTTTTAATACACATATTAGAATTATAGGATTTGTATTTAATTTTGTATATGTGTGTGTACTAGTGCACAACACGTGCACGTGTTTTGGATGAGAAAGTGAGGGGGGGGGGGGGGGGGGGTAGAAGTGAATGGCCGGGAGTTAGGAAAAAGTGAAGAGGCAAAGATGCATATAAATAATTAACATGAACTCCAGTTAATTACCATAAGAATCAGAGCCCAATTCAAGTTATTTACCATTATAGGCTAGGTGACGTCTTAACCAGGTATTTTTGGTTCATGTATTAAGAGAGTTGGCCGGTTTGGGATATGAGGGGTTTGACCAGTTTTGAAGAGGAAGAGTTGGAAGTTAGGGTTTTGAAGGGTTGGAGTAGTGAAGAGTTGGGGTTATGGGAGTTAGGGTAGTGAAGAGTTGAAGAATTAAGTGAGAAATTATTAGGTGGAGAAATTTGCTATTTGAACCCTCACTTTGTCCTATAAATACCCTAGTTGTTTTCTTCTCATTTCACACTTAAAATAAACAATTTTAAAGAGAGAAAAAAGAAAGAGAGAAAAAGAGTGTTCTTGTGCATTGGAGAGCTCTTGCTAGGAGGAAAAGGACTAGGAGTGCTTGTTGGAGCTAGAAGTGGTGTTTCTCCATCTTGGTTGTTTATTCTTCATAAGAGGTTGGTGGTCTCCATATTTTCTAATTCATAGGTTGATCATGCTAGAATATGATATTATTAGTATAGATCAATTTGATGTAATGTGAGTAATCTTGTTTTTTTCTAAATATAAGACATGCATGCTAATATATTACATGAGTAATTAGATAAAGTTGATGTGATAATAAGAGAATAAATCCATGCTTTTAATGAATTGTAGCGATTTTGTTATAGTCATCATGTTGGTTGAAAATGAGAAAAAGAAAGAGAATAAATCCATGCCATTGTTTGTACTATGAAAAGTAGTAAAATTTTGCTAGTAACACGTTAATTAGAAATAAGAAAAAGAGATAATGAGTTATGGCCATGTATGTATGATAATTCCCAAATGTAGAAGTATATAATGGAAAGATAACTTGTTGAGATTCTTCCTCTTTGATAAAAAATGAATTTTTGGGTGAAATTGAACTGATATACATAGAATCATTTTAAAAATTATTTGCAAGAGATACATTATACTTTTTTTGACTAAGATAAAGAAATGAAATTTTTGTTCATTCAAGAGAAGGAGACAATTTGAACTATAAATACAATGTTTAGAACACAAGTTTGGAAATTCGTGAACCATTGTTTTCAAAGAAAAATCAGTATGAATAAGAAAATTATAGTTCATTAAAAAGATTAGATCGATCATAGGTCGAGTTTTGTGAAAAATAACTAATTTCAGAATGTTGTGAACAAAAACTATAGTAGCGTGATTCCAAATCAGAAATCACACTTGGACTTACTAGTTAGCCAGTGCACCACAGAGCGCTACTGTGCTTGTAGAAGATCTTGGGTTCGAAACTTGTTGGGCACTTTTTATTTTGTTTCCATTTAATAATACCCGAACCTGGAAGTCAACATATGGGGTTTCCGTTATAGTAATTCGACAACCGAGTCACTTGGACTTATTGGCTAGTGGGTTGGGCTTTGAGCGCTCGCTATGTGTGTGCGGGGGTGCCTGGTTCGAAACGTGAAGGTGCTCTTTTGTTTTTTTTGGGGTTTTTGTGGATTTTAGATGAATTTTAATGCAAAAAAAAAATTAGCAAATTTTTTTTAGAATTCTTATAAAATGGAATAGAATTTATTTAAAATTAGTTGTAGAATTTTTCAAGTATATTTGAGAAGTTAAAAATGAGAAATTGAGATAGAAAATGAGTTTTGACTTAAGTTATAATTATTAAAGAGTTTGAGATTTTATTTTAGAAGAAGAATAAATTATTGTTGCATGAAGTGATTCCTCTTGGAGAGATTATACTCATTTTTTTGTTTAAGAAATATTTTGATGTAGTTGAGCACATTACATGAGCTTAAATTGTTAAATGAGATTTCAAGTGATGAATTTGTGTTCATGAAAAGAATTATTGTTTTTGAAAGAGTATGAATGAATAAAAGGATCATGAATAGTGTCAAGATAAGACATTGATCACATTGTGATTAAGTTGAAGTTAAGAATACTTTGAGTTAAGACATGATTATTGAAGGGTATGAGTACCCGTAGAATCCTGTACATGAAAGGTTGTGATTTAGAGTTAGTAAGATCTCGGGTACCACATTACATGAGCTTAAATTGTTAAATGAGATTTCAAGTGATGAATTTGTGTTCATGAAAAGAATTATTGTTTTTGAAAGAGTATGAATGAATAAAAGGATCATGAATAGTGTCAAGATAAGACATTGATCACATTGTGATTAAGTTGAAGTTAAGAATACTTTGAGTTAAGACATGATTATTGAAGGGTATGAGTACCTGTAGAATCTTGTACATGAAAGGTTGTGATTTAGAGTTAGTAAGATCTCGGGTACCGGCATTGTTGAAATAAAAAGAATTGAGTTATATTTTGAGATTTGCCATGGAGCTATCTCGGTATTTGTGATTAAGTCCGGTAGGGGTAAAACTAACCCTAGGTATGATAAATTATTCATATCTTGAACTTAAGAACTAGGCACTAAGTGAAGATGTAGTAAAACCTAGGCAAACGTAAGTGGGGCACTCTATATAGTCGGGCGGTGGATTTACTGCGGTGGTTCTCCGGGACTATAGACCCAGTCGGGCGGTAGATTCCGGAACTGTGGTTGCCTCGTGGGAGACGAGGTTTTATTTTAAATCCGAACTATGCGTAGTCGGACGGATAGTTTGCCTTACTCTAATGTATATACGTATACCGGGGTTAGAGGGCACTTGCGGGAGGTTCGCACGATGAGGAGTCTGTATAACAGTCGGGCGGTGGATTTACTGCGATGGTTCTCCGGGACTGGGATCCATACTCGTGGAACGTCTCAACTTTGTTTTATTACTGGGTAGTTTGTCATGGTGAGGGACCAAACTCTTTATTGTGGAGTACGTAGGTGCTTACCCTTGTACCTATATAGAATGGGATGCATAGAATCCGAACAAGTATGCATTAGTGTCATCCTAGTATAAAATATCTGCATTAGGCATTAAGGCATCGAATACACTTACATGTTTAGTGTAGTCACATTTAACACTTTAATTGTATTCAAATGTGTGGTTTGTTAAAGTATTGAGAGCATTATATTTCCGGCATAGAGAGGATGGTCGTGTATAACATTTTTCGTCGGTTGTAATCAATTGACGTGCCCACAGTCTTATATGCAGAAGTTGGATTTTCAAGAAGGAATAAAGTTGCTTTTGACGTTGTTGATTAATTACATGTTAAAGATGTTGCAAGTTGTATATTATTTTCATTGTTTACTTCATTTTGTTTTCCGTTGTGTAAGTAAATGTAAAGAACTCTGATGTATGGTGAAAAGTTTAAATTTCCATGTAAAACTGTACGAAGTGAAGTGTAAAGATCCTGTGGAATCTCGAATTCGGTTTTATTTGGAATTCGGGGCGTTACATGTGTAATACCCCGTAATTTCCAAAGAGTATATATATATATATATATATATATATATATACATTGAAAAGTGAAAAAATAGTTGGCTGTTTGGTTTAAAAATTAAGCATGGTGGCATTTGTGTAATAATCTTGATAAGGATCAGTAGAGGGAGGCCCACGTTTGAAGGCAAAATAGCATGGATTTAGTGTTGTGATGTTGCTGCTGTTGTATAGTGGCTTCGGTGGGGCCCAAAAGCATAAGTTGCTCTCCCTCTATCTGTCGTAGACGTGGACAAGGGGAGGGGCCCACGGGCTCTTCTCTGTGCTCACGGGAGAAAAATGAGAGAGAGTATATGGGATTAGTCCCATATCGGGAGTTGCAAAGAATTAAATAAAATTTAAATATAATTGCCTATGATCAAGAGTCACCAATTCGGTTAACCACCTTTTGAGAGGCAGCCTGTGGTGTGCAGTTGTACTTCATAGTATCTAATTTGTCATCTAAATTGTATAAATTATCTGAGCTAGGGGGCAGGGGTGTTACAAATGGTATCAGAACTGACTTTCGACACCGAGTGTGGGTATGAGTGGGTGAGATGTATGCCTGAGATGGAGCTAGCAGCTGTACGGGTAAGTATGCCTGAGATGGAGCTAGCAGCTGTACGGGTAAGTATGCCTGAGAGGGAGCGAGGTTGTGCAACACCCCGTGTTAATATATATATATATATATATATATATATATATATATAGAGTTAGTCTATTAAGAGATGGAGAGCTGAGCTCCTTATCTGAGCTGGGAGTGATCAGCCGTCTGATCAAACTTGATGAAGATCGGACGGCTGATCTGTCTTCCGCTCTCTCTTTAGATTTTAAGAGGGGTAAAAGGGGTATACCCCTTATCTCAAAGCCAGATCGACTATACCCTTCGATTCCTTATCGTCTAAGCCTACGAAAATCTTATCTCTTCTCTCCCGCTCTCTCTCTCGTTCCAAACCCTAATCTGAGCTCTCTCCCGCTCTCGAATCCCGCTCTCGATCTGCTTGGATTCCTCTCTTTGGATTCCTCTCTTCTCTTCTCACCCTATCTGAAGAGAAGACGGCACCTTCGAAACCCTAATCGAAGGTCTCTTCGAAACCCTAATCGCCACCTTCGCTCCTCTCCCGCTATCTTTCTTCAATCACCTGTGACAAACCCTACCCCTACCACCGAATCGAGTATACACCTTCGATTCCTTATCGACTAAGCCTACCTCTCTTCTCTCTTCTCTCCCGCTCTCTCTCGTTCCAAACCCTAATCCCCCTCTCCCCGGCTGAGCTTCCCTCCGCCTTTCTCTTCAGATTTTAAGAGGGTTAAAAGGGGTATACCCCTTATCTCACAGCAGATCGCGTAAACCACTTCGATTCCTTATCGATTAAAGCATCGTTTGGAGTAGAGCTTTGCTTTGAATGCCTCATCGATCGGAGCTGGAAGTGATCAGCCGTCTGATCTCTCATATTCCGGAGGGAAGTATTTGACTCTCATAAATGCTATAATGATATCTGTTTAATTTCTTGTATTTTCTTTCGGTTTTGTTCGTAGGCAGTGATGAGATTGATTTGGATATTAGTTGGTTAAATAATTTTGGGCCATTGAAATTAGGGTTTCGAAGAGATTTTTGATTGTGTACCATGATATTTATTCAAAGTTGAGTACACACCTGGGGTTTGAGCGGGAGAGAAGAGATGAAGGCTTGAAAGTATCAATTTTTGAGTTTTAACAATAGCTGAATTCACATAAATTTTGGGCACCGATGACTCACAATGGTTTAGGCAGTGATGCAAAACACTTTATGATCTGAATAATTATTTCAATCCTGTTTTAAGTATTCTTGATTATATATCTATCATATTCTAGTTGGCGTGGCAGTCCAATGCAGCCCTACTTATGATTACTGTTTTCTGAGCCTATGATTACTGTTGATGATAAGCTCCAACCAACATAGACAGAACATGAAGTATCAATTATTTTCAGCCCAGAACAAACACAGACAGATCATGAAGTATACAAAAACAAACTGTATATTAGGCAGTGATGCTAAACACTTTATGATCTGAATACTTATTTCAATTTGTTGCATTTATTCTTGATTATATATCTATCATATCCTAGTTGGCGCGGCACCCCAATTGCAGCCTTAGTTATGGATAGTCTGTTCTGAGCCTATTTGTTATGGATAGACAGAGCATGAAGTATGCAAAATTTGTAATGCTCCAAACAACAGAAAACTAGATTTTCTAGTAACTGACGTTGGATGTGTATGCGTTGGGTACTCATCTAAGCCTTTTGGTTTTTGAGTCTCTCAAATGCTTTGTTGGTGTAGGCCGTGATGCAAAACAGAACATGATCTGAATATTTACTTCAGGATTGTTGTATTTATTCTTGATTGTATATCTATCATATCATAGTTGGCGTGGCACCCCAATGCAGCCCTAGGTATGAATAGTCTGTTCTGAGCCTACTAGTATTATTTCAACCACATTTATAGTTTCTATTGTTCAGTATGAGCATAACAAATTTTGCATTCTACATGCTCTGTCTGTGTTTGTTCCCACCTTACAGATTTTGCTTGCTTCATGATCTATCTGTGTCTGTACTGGGCTGATAAAATCTTTAAACAAGGATGCTCTATACATCATGATCTGTTTGTGCTTGTTCTTGGCTGTTTGAAATTTTCATGCTTCATGCTCAATCTGTGTTTGGTCTGGTCTGGTAGAGAAAACGAGACTTCATGTTCTGTCTGTGTTGTTTATGAGCTTTACAAATTTTGCTCAATTCATGGTCTGCCTGTGCTTGTTCTTGGCTGTTTAAAATTTTTATACTTCATGCTCAATCTGTGTTTGCTCTGGTCTGGAGGAAAAAATGAGACTTCATGCTCTATTTGTGTTGTTTATGAGCATTACAAATTTTGTAAACTACATGCTCTGTCTGTCTTAGCTCTAAGCTTACAAATTTTGTCATACTTCATGATATTTTGGTGTTGGTTCTGATCGAGGAGGAAAATTTAACACTACATGATTTTTGAACTTCAGGTTCAAACTCTGTTTTCCTGAGCCTACATTATTTATTTGAAATTTTGTTCTCTTTGGAATCGACTATCTGTTATCTGTTTGTCTTTGTCTTCTCCATGTTCAATAATTTCAGTTTACTTTTGATTTCAGGTAGATTTCAGCATGAAGTGCATTTTGGAGTGAGTGAAGACTGCAGTACGGCAAAATTTTATATGCGGAGCAAATTATGCAAATTTTGTCATCTACAGACATTTATTAAACAATGTACTTTGCTGTAAATTAATATTTCTTATGCTGTAGAAAATTTGTGAACAATCACTTTGCAATTATATGAAGATCCCATTTTTTGCAAATAATCTGTTCATTACTGTCTTAATGTAATGATTGAAATTATGTGTTTTTTTGGGTGTATTACGTAATATGGCGTGTCCACCTGATTTTCATGCTCAAAGTTTGAAGTAACAAATTAAACAAAATAAGATAAGCTGAGAAGCAACACAGACCTAAAAAGATGTCTGCAAAATTTGTAAAGCTCACAAACAACACAGACTGAACATAAAGTGAGAAAAAAAAATTTAAACAGCCAAGAACAAGCACAGTCAGACCATGAAGTGAGCAAAATTTGTGATGCTCATAATCAACACAGACAGAACATCAAGTCTAATTTTTTGGCCAGACCAGAGCAAACACAGATTGGGCATGAAGTATACAAATTTCAAACAGCCAAGAACAAGCACAGGCAGACCATGAATTGATCAAAATTTGTGAAGCTCATAAACAACACAGACTCAACTTGAAGTATCTTTTTTCCCTCCACACCTGAGCAAACACAGATTGAGCATGAAGTAAAAAAATTTAAAACAGCCAAGAACAAGCACAGGCAGACCATCAATTGAGCAAAATTTGTAAGGCTCATAAACAACACAGACTCAACTTGAAGTATCTTTTTTCCCTCCACACCAGAGCAAACACAGATTGAGCATGAAGTAAAAAAATTTAAAACAGCCAAGAACAAGCACAGGCAGGACATGAATTGAGCAAAATTTGTAAGGCTCATAAACAACACAGACAGAACATGAAGTCTCTTTTTTTCTTCCAGACCAGAGCAAACACAGATTGGGCATGAAGTATACAAATTTCAAACAGCCAAGAACAAGCACAGGCAGACCATGAATTGATCAAAATTTGTGAAGCTCATAAACAACACAGACTCAACTTGAAGTATCTTTTTTCCCTCCACACCTGAGCAAACACAGATTGAGCATGAAGTAAAAAAATTTAAAACAGCCAAGAACAAGCACAGGCAGGACATGAATTGAGCAAAATTTGTAAGGCTCATAAACAACACAGACAGAACATGAAGTCTCTTTTTTTCTTCCAGACCAGAGCAAACACAGATTGGGCATGAAGTATACAAATTTCAAACAGCCAAGAACAAGCACAGGCAGGACATGAATTGAGCAAAATTTGTAAGGCTCATAAGCAACACAGACAGAACATGAAGTCTCTTTTTTTCTTCCAGACCAGAGCAAACACAGATTGAGCATGAAGCGTAAAAATTTCAAACAACCAAGAACAAGCACAGGCAGACCATGGAGATGGCTGCAAAATTTGTAATGCTCATAAACAACACAAATAGAGCATGAAGTCTCATTTTTTCCTCCAGACCAGAGCAAACACAGATTGAGCATGAAGTAAAAAAATTTAAAACAGCCAAGAACAAGCACAGGCAGACCATGAATTGAGCAAAATTTGTAAAGCTCACAAACAACACAGATTGTACATGAAGTATACAAATTTTTTGGGCGAGACCAGAACATACACAGTTTGAGCATGAAGTATAAATTTTAAACAGCCCAGTACAGACACAGATAGACACCGACAGAGCATGTAGCATGCAAACTTTGTATCATTCATCAAATATTCATCATGTGTTCGGCGCTAACGATCATCCCGTTCTTTCTCTTCGATTCCTGCACCAAAATATTGATCAAATAGAAGAAAATTCAAGTACGTATGATACACATTCATGGTTAAAACTTGTAGGCTCAGAAATAGTGCAACAAAAAACATTATCTCATTCACTCGGATTTTAAAAATTCATGGCGGCTCAGAAAAACAACAATTACCACTTTAATATCCCGTAAAAACTTATCGGAGCTGGAGAAGATCAGCCGTCTGATCAAAGTTGATCACGATCGGACGGCTGAGCTTCACTCTGCCTTTCTCTTCAGATTTTAAGAGGGGTAAAAGGGGTGTACCCCTTATATGAAATCAGATCGCGTATACTACTTCGATTCCTTATTAATTAACCCTTCCTCTCTTCTCGGCTCATAACAAAACCAAAATGAACATGAAGTTCAGCACCATCCAATAATCATGAAACATGAAATCATGCATAAACTTTTCATCACTGCCGCATGAAGTTAAATCAGGTTGCATATGGAGTCAAATTTGGAATTTTGAAATGGACACTAGGGCCGCTTTATTAAGGCACACCGGCTAGTGTTCAAAAACAAAATTCAAGTTGCATATACTTTTCATCATTGCCTACTAAATAGAGAATATATGAACTTCAAATTAGAAATTTTTTACCAACTTGGGCATCATTATTTTTCTGAGAATGATTTACCTGCAAACAAACAAAACAAGTAGGTTAAGTTAATAATTGTGTTAGAATGTAATAAACTAATATAACGGCAGATATATATGACACTTACCTTGCAAAAGACACAGAGATAAGTCAGCAAAGTTCATGCTATATTCGGAGGATCCTCTATTATAGGTTGCATTGTTGGAACTGTAGTAGAAGCTTGTGACTCATTTATAGTAGAGCTACACGTTTAATATTCACAAAACGAAATTAAAATTATACTAACTACAAAAAAATTTAAACTTTGTATTTAATTACTTACCTTTGCTTTAAAGGACAAGTACGACTGTCATGATTAACCATTTTATTGCACAAGCGACACTTTCTCAATGGTTTCGCAGCCATCTCCAATGCTTTCTCCCTACCCCCTTTGATGCGCTTCCCACTACCCTTGGTTTTTGCAATATCGGGTACTTGAATATGGACTGTTCTAGGTAGTGAACTAGTTGTTGGTTGTTGTGATTCTTGGGGCATATCTTGTTGCAATTCTGCAACAACACCAACTAGTAATGTTTTCGCCTTTTGGCGCATCTCCTTTGATGAGCGAGCAATCCTCATCACTTTGTTGAATTCATTAGACAATTCCACCATGTCCAAATCTTGTGGACTACCGTAACTACCGATTATTTCAGCACCAGCATCATCATATACAATCTCGGTAGTTACAGAGGCGGTCCACCTCTTTAAAATATAACATTGAGGCAGGGAATCAACAAACTCATTCCTCAATACCACGAGGATGTGTCTACAAGGAATGCCCTCAACTTCAAATTTACTACATGTGCAAGTCCCAGCAATATCCATCCCCTTGTAAACTACATCTCTTGTTTTATCATGCTGTACAGACTTAGCCATTCTCCTGACAATATAGTGTCGCACACTACCATCGTCAGCTTTCATTAAAGATGCATAATTCAAGCTTTCAACTAGTTCAGCCTGAAATATATGAAATTTGGATCTAGTGTACTGTTCAGACATTTGGGACTCAATTTCAAAACCTGTTTGCAGCTTTGGTTTGGTATGCAGAGTGGTGTAGTCAGCTGCTAACTGATTCTGTCTTTGTTTCCTTATTGCCCTTTCAAATCTGGTCAGAAATTCATGTAGAGAATTTTTACTGCTAACATACTTATCAACAAAAGCATTCATGCTTTCTGATCTCTGAGTTGTGCGAATACCAGCAGTAAAAATATGCTTGGCATAAGCCGGTATCCACTTCTCACGAAGCAAATAAATGTCAGAAAGCCAATGACTACCTGTTATTGGGATATGTATCAAGTACTAATAAAAAAGAACAAAAAAGTTCAAACATAAGAATAATTTATTAAAACAAGTAATACCTGCAATTTGCACGTTAGCGTGCATTACGTCATTCCATCTCATCTCAAACTCTTCTGGGGTCTCAGATTCCCAGATGCAACTGTGGAATGGAATGCTAAAATCACTATTCAAACCCGGGCCACCAAGCTTATCGGGAAGCTTTTTAAGAATGTGCCACATGCAAAGCCTGTGGCTCGAACCAGGAAAACACATCCGAATTGCATTATCCATTGCAGGATCTTGGTCCGTGATGATCACTTTTGGTGGAGACCCACCCATTATTTCACCCCATTTTTGAAACAACCAAACAAAAGAATCGGTGGTCTCCTTATTTATAAATGCCGCACCAAAATTTACAGATTGTCCATGTTGATTAACTCCGGTGAACGGCGCAAAAACCAACTTGTATTCGTTGGTATCATATGTGGTGTCAAAAATTAGCACGTCACCAAAATGTTTGAAAGCCTTCCTGGCAATAGCATCAACCCATAATACATGAGTTAATTTGTTGTCTTCATCAACCTTGTAATGAAAACTGAAAGAAGGATTCATCTCTTTTTCCTCTTGGAAGTGCTCCAACAATATATCAACATCATAAGGTCTCATACCATCCCTCTCTCTTTGCAAGGAATTTTTAATATCTTTTTCAGTACAATTAATATTACTGAAACCTTCATTTTCTATTTCCATGAAGGACATAAACTCTGAAGTTCGTATATTAGCCTCTTTGAAAGTACTGAGTAAGCTTTTTTGTGCTTCAGATACATTTCTATTCTGTCTTAGAAATTGTTGCTTTCGAGGTGTGACACAAATATGACTGTGCTCCTCAACAAACCTACGGATTGACCATCTCCCGTCAACATCCCTTTGGATTCGTATTTGAGCCATACAGTCTTCTTTCGTTATTGCCCGTTTCCTTCTCTTGATCAAAATTGAAGAAGATTCTTCATTATCACCGGTTGTATCAACCGGCTTGCCTTGTTTTGAGCAAACAAATTGTTGTGAATATCTCTCCTTTGTAGTAGTATCAACCATCGTTGCAGACTTTCGTACTGAAAAACCGCATAATTTTGCATATGTTTTATAAAATTCAAATCCATCTTCTAAGGTTGCAAATACTAAACCAACAAGTGGTTTAGATGCATCATCAACATCCCTCCAACTGGACTGAACATCCTGGCTTAGTAATTCCTCATTTTCAATCTCCATCCTTCATAGGAGAATGAGACAACAAAAATTAAAAATAAATAAACTCTCTAATCTTTAACTGTCAAATAGAGAAATTGTGGCCCCAAAAAAAGTACAAAAAAAAACTACATCTTAACACAATCTACTATATTCACCAAACCCTAAAGGACCTTTTCTGGAAATGATCACAACCACCTTAGTGGTATTGTATCTCACACCCGGTGTTCGAGCATAAAAAAAATCGACTATAGTCTCCCCTGTATTTGGCTTTCCGTTCAAGGAGATGATGATGGTAAAGGGTATTTTGCTGATGAAGAGGAATCGGCCGAATAATGAGCGCGTCGTGCTGTAACTACGGTAACAAGAAGATCATTGATGACTCATGAACTATTCTGTTCATGACTACTAATAATCACTTATCTCATAATAATAATAATAATAATAATAATAATAATAATAATAATAATAATAAACAAAAGAAACAGTAAAAGAAAAATTACATGGAAGAAAATTTACATGGAATAATAATAATAATACTACTAATAATCACTTTATGCATGTGTCAAGTCCTATTAGCAGTGATTGAAGCAAGTCTCGAAATAAACAAAAACTAGACTAAATATTACATGGATTTTGTGTGCTTATATGCATGTGTCATGTCCACATCTAAAAATTCCATATACCAGTACGAATATTATTTGCTAATCTAAATGTACTAGTCCGAATACTAGTGCGAATATTAACATAGCATAATTTAAGCTCGAAGAATATAACAACAACCTAGAAGCATCTATGAAGGAAATAAAATTTCAATTCAAGGTGAGAAATTTAAACCCTTGTCGCAGTATCGGTTCTCCGTCAGGAAGAAGAGAACGAACTCTCAAGTGCAATGTTAAGGTGCAGCCCACGGCAATCGAACAAAACGATCTGAGGATGAGCGAAGCACAAATCGATCTGAAGATGATCGAAGCACAGGTACTTCGATCGGTGGTAGGGGTAGGGTTTGTCACAGGTGATTGAAGAAAGATAGCGGGAGAGGAGCGAAGGTGGCGATTAGGGTTTCGAAGAGACCTTCGATTAGGGTTTCGAAGGTGCCGTCTTCTCTTCAGATAGGGTGAGAAGAGAAGAGAGGAATCCAAAGAGAGGAATCCAAGCAGATCGAGAGTGGGATTCGAGAGCGGGAGAGAGCTCAGATTAGGGTTTGGAACGAGAGAGAGAGCGGGAGAGAAGAGATAAGATTTTCGTAGGCTTAGACGATAAGGAATCGAAGGGTATAGTCGATCTGGCTTTGAGAAAAGGGGTATACCCCTTTTACCCCTCTTAAAATCTGAAGAGAGAGCGGAAGACAGATCAGCCGTCCGATCTTCATCAAGTTTGATCAGACGGCTGATCACTCCCAGCTCAGATAAGGAGCTCAGCTCTCCATCTCTTAATAGACTAACTCTCTCTCTCTCTCTCTCTCTCTCTCTCTCTCTCTATATATATATATATATATATATATATATATATATATATATATATATATATATATATATATATATATATATATATTGAAAAAGGTTATAAGAGTTGGCTGTTGAAATAATTCATAATGGCAAATGACAAAATAAGTGTGATGGGCCCCACGTGAGTTGAAACAACAGCTTGGGCTGTTGATTTTGATGTGTGACATCGTCTCAATGACGTGACATGGGGTGGGGGGGTGGGGCCCACGTGGGTATGTTACTCACGGAGAGAGTACGGAAATAAAATAGGAGAGATAGTGAGTTTATCCCATATTGGGAGTGAACAATAATATAATAATATATAAATATAATAGACTATGATCAAGAGTCACCTAATCGGTTAACCACCTTTTGAGAGGCACCTGTGGTGGGCAGTTGTACTACATAGTATCTAATTTTTCTTATAAATTGTATAAATTGTCTGAGCTAGGGGCAGGGGCGTTATAAATGGTATCAGAACCGACTTTCGACACCGGGTGTGGGGCATGTCTATATAGTCGGGTGGAGGATTCCGGAACTATAGACCCAGTCGGGTGGAGGATTCTGGGACTGTGGTGAACCCGCAATTAAATCCGGGATTGTTATTGATCAGGCGGTGGATTCCGGGATCACAACTAGTCGGACGGATAGAAGGGCGGGTCAATTAAATCCGGAATTATGATTGATCGGGCGGTGGATTCCGGGATCATGAATAATTGGGCAGATAGAAGAGCAGATGCTCCACAACGGCTAGAAAAGAGATCCTGCACTAGATTTTGCATGTCCGTGCTCAGCGAGGACGCTGATTTTTGAAGGGGGTGTAGCTAGTAGAATCAGGGTACTTCACTCCACATCGGCTAGAAAAGAGATCTTGCACTAGGTTGTGCATGTCCCGTGCTTAGCGAGGAGGATGACGCTAATTTCTGAGGGGGAGGGGGTGTGTGTAACACCCCGTAATTTTCAAAGAGTACATATATATATATATATATATATATATATATATATGTTGAAAAGTAAAAAAAAGTTAGCTGTTTGGTTTAAAAATTATGCATGATGGCATTTGCGTAATTATCTTGGAAAGGAATAGTAGAGGGGGACCCACGTTTGAAGGCAAAACATCATGAATTTGATGTTGTGATGCTGCTGCTGTTGTACAGTGGCTTCGGTGGGGCCCAGAAGCATAAGTTGCTCTCCCTCTCTCTGTTGTCGACGTGGACAAGGGGAGGGGCCCACGGGCTCTTCTCTGTGCTCACGGGAGAAAAATGAGAGAGAGTATATGAGATTATTCCAATATCGGGAGTTGCAAAGAATTAAATATTATTAAAATATAATTTCCTATGATCAAGAGTCACCAATTCGGTTAACCACCTTTTGAGAGGCAGCCTGTGGTGGGTAGTTGTACTACATAGTATCTTATTTGTCTTCTAAATTGTAAAAATTATTTCTGTCAAGCCATAAAACACAGGTCCTCGTATGATTGTGGGTAGATAAAGGTTCTGAGTGCTCTCAAAACTTCTACCAGCACAACTTCGCTCCTATGACACTTTAAGAATAGATGATTTCTTGTTTCTGTGTGTATAGTGCAAAATCTGCAGGAAGTTGAAAAGGTGGGAACCTTTTAGCTAGGTTCTCCCAAGTTATGAAAGAGTCATTTAGAACTAGCCATCACAAGACTCTAATCTTTAGTGGTGTCTTGGCCTTCCAAAGTATTGTAGATCATTTCGGAGTACAACCTCTGAAGTTAATGCAGCTGTAGAGTGACCGTACCGAGAACGACCCACTCTTATCCAATTCCCAGGCTCTTCGGTCAAGGCTAGGGATGGTAATTGGGTCCAACGGCCGGGAGGGGTCGGAACTGCTCGAGTCGAACCGAAATTCGGGCGGGCTCGGGTCGGGTTGACACTTTAACCGGGCCGGGCTAGAAAGTGCAATTCGACACAGTCGACCTGCAAATGCATTAGGGTAGAACCCGTTTCAGGTCGGGCCTGGTCGCGGGTTGGTCCGAGTTGGGTTAAATTTTTTTTAATAAGTTGTATAATATTTTAAATTTTGTATGCAATGGATGTGAACAATAAATTTAATTGCTCACTACCACTACTCAATTAGCCCACCCCACCCCCGTAGATATTTATAGCCAACTCCACCTCCTCACTTCTCTCATCTCACAAACGTGGAACTAAATATTTTTGGATTTTAAACTTTGAAAACTTTTTGTCCCACATTGGTGAGATGAGAGAATTGAGGAGGTGAAGTTGGCTATAAATAGCTAGGGTGGGGGTTGTCTAATCGAGTAGTGGGTAATAATCATATTTTTAATGTCCACACTTATTTTTATAAAATTTTGAAATATTTTAGAGGACATGTATATGCATATATACATATATTTACTTATATTTTGCAGTATATATATATACATATATACATATATTTTGTAGCAAAAAAAAGAGATTAAAAAAACAAACAGAAAAAAAAATCAAAAAATTCCAAACGTGTCAAATCCACAAACCCGTGAGTCACGGGTCAAGTTCGGGTTGGGTTCACGTCGGGTTGCGGGTTCGCGGGTTGGGTCGAGCGAGTTTGAATTGGATTTCACTGACCTGGGTCGATTTTGGGTTCGACCTGAACCCGAACCGAGTTAACGCAGGTCAGATCGAACGTGGCGGGTTGCGGGTCAACCCGATCCGATTGCCATCCCTAGTCAGTGTCATGATAACACCTAAACCCAGACTGTGCAATATAAGTCAGCAATGCGACAAGTTTCTCCTGAGAATTCAGTGATAAGCGTGACCTGAAAAGGGGTCTCCATAACCCTCTTTTCCAGCTCTTGGCCATTGAAATGTGGAGGAGAGAGGTCTACTTATAAAGATCGGGGAACAGCTCCCGAAGTGGGGCACCACACCACTTATCCCACCAGAATTTGGTAGTGGACCCATTTTCGATGAAGGACGTGGTGCAACTGTTAAACGTGTCAAATGCTCTAGTCACACCATGTCAGAACCATGATACTTTCAGTCCTACCCAGAAACCCATGTTACGGGTCTCTCTTCCTTACAAATAGGATTGAATGAAATCCTGTCATCCTCCACTGTCAGGGTGGTAGACTTTCCACTACCACTTGCCGAGGAGAGCGAGGTTCATGTCTTTCAAGTCTACTTTACCCAGCCACCCTTGAGCTTTCTTCGTGCAGAATTTCTCCCATCTAATCAAATGGTAGCCCCCTCTACCCACATCTATGCCTTTCCATAGGAATCTCTTCTGAATTCGATCGATCCTTTGTGTAACGCCCCTGCCCCTAGCTCAGACAATTTATACAATTTATAAGACAAATTAGATACTATGTAGTACAACTGCCCACCACCGGCTGCCTCTCAAAAGTTGGTTAACCGATTAGGTGACTCTTGATCCTTGGCGATATTATTTATATATTATTTATTATATTACTTTCACCGATATTGGATTGCTCCACCCATACTTCCCACGTCATCAGCCCAAGGGACTTTGACCGAAGTCAACCTTTTCAACCATTAATTCACATTTCAACATATATATACCATATTACCTTTTTAAAGCCATACCAGCATGCATGCATGCATTTCATGTAGAACCAACACTTATACTTTTTGTTCAAAGTACGCTTCTTTATATATATTTATATATATATTTTTATAACTTTTTTTTTAAAACTACGGGGTGTTACACACGCCCCCCCCCTTCAGAAATCAGCATCCTCGCTGAGCATGGGCATGCACAATCTAGTGCAGGATCTCCTTTCTAGCCGATGTGGAGTATCTGCTCTTCTATCCGCCCTCTCTGGGCAACCATAGTCCGACGACTGGGTATATAGACTCGCCAGACTAATTATAATAAGTAACCACAGTCCGCCGACTGGGTCTATAGTCCCGGTAAATCTCTGCCGACGCAGTCAACCCACCGTCCGACTATAAGACATGCCCTACGCTCGGTGTCGAAAGTCGGCTCTGATACCATTTGTAACGCCCCTGCCCCTAGCTCAGACACTTTATACAATTTATAAGACAAATTAGATACTATGTAGTACAACTGCCTACCACAGGCTGTCTCTCAAAAGTTGGTTAACCGATTAGGTGACTCTTGATCCTTGGCGATATTATTTATTATATTAGTTTCATCGATATGGGATTGCTCCACCCATACTTCCCACGTCATCATCCCAAGGGCCTTTGACCGAAGTCAACCTTTTCAACCATTAATTTACATTTCAACATATATATATATATACCATATTACCTTTTTTAAGCCATACCAGCATGCATGCATGCATTTCAGGTATAGCCAACTCTTTTACTTTTTATTCAAAGTATGCTTTTTTATATATATTTTTATAACTTTTTTTAAAAAAAACTACGGGGTGTTACACTTTGGATCACCTACTTCATTAATTCAAAGAAGGACATGTAATACATCAGTAAATTGGATAATAATGCGTTAATAAGAGTCACTCTCCCACCCAAGGATCGTGACTTGCCTTTCCATCCAGACAGTCTAGCTACAAATCTGTCGATGAACTGTATTCAGTCCGACTTCTTCCATCTCCTGGTCTGAGTGGCAGTCTCAAATGCTTAATAAGGAACCCTTCAATTCTACAGTTAAGGATGGTAGTGTGTGAGATCACCTCTTCCACCTCCATCGCAATAGGAATGATGATGTTGTTGTGGAAATTAACGCGCAATCCAGATTGTGCCTCAAAACAGTATAGAACGCCCTTTAAAGAAAATGTCTACCCCATATTCCCATTACCAAAGAACATGGTATCATCTGCATACTGCAGAATTGTACAACCTGGCTGATTTCCCCCTCTGGCCAGTGGTGAGATCCAATCGGCTATTCTACAATTGTCCATCATGATTTTGAGGACATCTGCAACAATAATGAACAACAGGGGGAAAGCGGTTCACCTTGTCGTAAACCCCTTCTACAAGAAAACATCGTCCAACCGTTCCATTCACACTAAAATGTCAGGATCAGAGAGAGTCGCAAATATGACTTTCTTCCATAGAATTTCTATTGAGCGACGACGTTCCAACCTCATACCTTCTATCCAAACGGAAATGGGCGTGGTACAAGAGGAGGCAAAAATTGAGTTTATGTTTCAATCAAACTATAGGAATCTTCTTAGGCATAAGGCAGATTTTTGGGCTTCACTCAGTGAGGATTTTTGGTTCAGCTCACAAAACTTGGGGTAACCACTACAGTCTACTGAACTACCTTTTACAGAGACGGGAGTGAAGGAGGTAGTCCTTTAGCTGGGCAAGGAGAAAGCGCAGGTCAAGACGGATTCCCTTTATTTTTTTTATCAAATCTTATGGGAAGAGATCAAAGATGACCTGATGTCAGTCATGGCCAAATTCTATGATCATAGACTGAAAATAGGAAGACTCAACTTGGCAGAAGTTGTCCTTCTCCCGAAGAAGGTAGAATTGGTAAGAGTGAGAGACTTTCGCCCCTTTAGTCTCCTCAACTGTTCTATGGAGATTATCACCAAGTTGATGGCCAACAGATTATGGAAGGTGATTGACGGTCTGATCAATAGTGAACATACTAGTTTCATTAAAGGGCGTTGCATTCTGGACTGCATGACTACCACTGAGGAGATCAATCTACCAATGTCATATCTCGAATATTTGCAGCTATCTTTTGAAGTTGGACTTCGTGAAAGCCTATGAATCGGTCGAATGAGACTGTTTACTAGAAGCGCTCAGAGGTAGAGGCTTTGGAGACAGATGGATCCTATGGGTGAAATAATGTCTAACAACGAGGACGAGATTCTGGACCTCTGGTGCCACTTGAATTCTTTCAGCTTATAAAGTTAGGCAATTTTCTCCCTAAGGCTGAGAAGCTGATTCCTTTCCTCTTGATTAAGATACATGGATTCCTCCAGTCTTTCCATTTCGTTAATAACCTCAAGAATGAGTTACTTGGCGCCCCAGATTGTAGCGAACCTGGTACGGTTCCATCTTCTAAGTTAATTCCGTAGCTCAAGTTTTGTAAACAGTAAAACAATAATTATGTAGCTCAAGTTTGAATAGTAAAACAATAATTAGTTGTAAATAAAAGTCCATGTTTCCATTAGTATATGTTGAAAAATAATTATAAATGGGGGTGTAAAATCCAACTTCTTAGAACTTTGAGTGTGGAAAATGATGAAATTTAACTTTTGATGAGATATTTGCTATTTTCAATGTAACATGAGCAATAAAAAATGTATAAAAAATCTGAAAATTTATAAACCTAAAATCTGAAAATATAAATTTATAAGTAAATTGAGTGAGAGGGAAAGAGAGAGAGGGAGAGAGAGAGAGAGAAATAAATAAATAAAGGAGTTGTTTTGAGGAGATTTGAATTTGAGTTTTGGGGGGAAACTTTTGGGTGGGAAAATATGTTTTGTAAGGTTAGATCTGGACCATTGATTTCAACCATATTGAATGAGAGCCACTTGATAGCTTTCTTTATGTTTTATTATATAGATAATTTGGACTCAAATACAAATAGTTGATCAATAAGATCTAGAAAATAAGATCAAAACAGATCATTATTTGAAATGAATAAATTTTCGATTAGAAAAACACTTTAATATAAAATCCAAAACAATTTTAACAAATAATGAATTTATAATATCGAAATACAGAAAATATTCAGAAAATACGTATTTACGAAAATGGGGGTTACAGATCGGGTTCTCTTCCTTGGATTCCGTCTCAGGCCCAAGAGAAATAATGACAAGAGATATTTGCTTTGATTTAATTAGCCCAAGAGACTCGTTGCTCTCAAATAGACACATATTAGACCCCAGCGTGGCCCCATAAAATGAAATTGGCCCATCTCTGTATTTGGCGCAAATTTGGTAGGTGGAGAAAACGAAGCGGCAGTACGCATTGTTTCACGCAGTGCCAACTGTTTGACGACTCATGGCATGAGAACTGTAGGGGTGTGGGATGCGAGGGGGGGGGGGCAGGGAAGTAATTCCCCCCCTCCAGCAGTGTTGGCCTCTTTCTCCCTGTCTTCTTCTACACTCTTCTTCTTTTCTTCTTTGGCCACTTGCTCCCCCTATTCTTCTACCCTCTTCTCTGTCTTCTTTAACTCTGCACCTTTCAGAATCGAGCTTTTCCCTAGTATGCAATATTGGTAGTAGGATGTGGTGGATTGTTATCTTAAAAGAAAGGGATATTAATTGCATGAATTATGAATGAATCATGAGTAGACTAAGGCCTACATATTTTGATGAGGGTATATATTTGATTGCATAAGAGGGATGAGGGTAGAGAGAAATATAAGAGGCACAACGAGGCACGAATTTTAAAGCAGGTTTCAACCATTATTTGTGAGGTTCCAATCATATTTCGGTAGTTTTTTTTAACATCGTTCATTTACATATTTATTTAAATAAAGATTAAATGCATATTTTATTATGTATATATTAGATCAGATAATTTTAGTTTCAGTTATTATAAAGTAGGATAACTGCATCATAAAGAGATCATAATTGTTGTTACTGTTGTTGTGGGTAAAAGACCTTAGTGTCTGCACGCGGATCTAAGTGTCACTCAGAGGTTCGTAACACATCGAGAACGGATGTAGTTCACGTTATAGTCTGCGGGAGCCACCTCTAGTAACTGTGGGGGTTACTAAAAATCCATGCAGTAATACAGAAGTTTATTGAATTTATAAGATTTTGTTCCATGGAGAAATAGAAGTATTAGTAATTGTATGTTTATAAATTCGTCTGATTCACTATTGAAGTAGTCTTGGAACCCATTGGCCTTGTGGTTTGCTCACCCATCATTTATTCATATTTTTGTAGATGCGAGTCTGACAAATTTGCAGTGTTTTGCATAATGATATGAGGTGAATTAGTGACAATTATATCAGAGGTGATTATATTTTTGGACATAGTTGTAAAAGCTAATTTTGATATAATTTATTTTCTGCTCTATCAAATACTTGAGGTCAATAAATATTGGACGGTCACTCTATACTTCTATTTGATGGAGAATTTATAAACGTGCTCGTGCCCGTGTATTTTTGGCCTAGACGTTAAAAATGTTGTATATGAAATTGGCATGACTAAATACTCCCAAAGCGATCCTTTTATTGAATGATGGGTTAATTTGGATCATAGTGATTAATCAGAAGGGGAAATGACCAAATGACACCTAATGTTTCTAATTCCCAAATAGCTCACAAATAGCACCCAAAGTTTTTAAAATACCAAAATAGCACCCGAAGTATTTAAATATGGACGAAAAAGTATATGCCGTTAAGTTTCTTGTTAAGTTAATAAAATATTCCCCAAATATATCTTAACAGATTTAATCCCGTTCAGAAGAGTATGAAATGTCAAAATTGCTTTCACGTCTTAACGGGTTTAAAATCCAAACTCATCTCCATTGCTGACCAATACCAACCACCATCTCCAAACATCACCATCAACCACCACCACCATCTCCAACCACAATTACCACCATCTCCACCACCATCTCCAACATAACCAGGACCGACCCCCACCTTGAGGCAGGTGAAGTGGCCGCCATAGGCCCCTGAATTTTTTACAATTTTAGGGCTCCCAAATTTGTATTTCTCTTATAAATATAGGCATGTAATTTGCACGTAAAAAATTATATTGTTATTAGGGACCCCAAAAATAATTATTTGGGCATTTCACCTCAGACCCCCGGGAACTCAGGGCCGGCCCTGAACCTAACCCATCTCTGTCAACCACCACCGACCACCATCACCACCATCATCTCCACCACCATCCCCAACAACCATTGAAACACATCACCACCTATGAAACCCATCTCCACCCACCACCATCTCCACCACCTCTGAAATCCACCACCATCACCTTCATATCCACCAAATTAAAAAAAAAACCCAAGAAGAACGATAAAAAGGGGGGAAAGCCGGAAAACAACTGAACTGAAAAGAGAAGAATATAGTAGGGGTATATCTGTAATTTCACATTAATTCTACTAAAAATTTAACTGAATGAGTTTTTTGTACTATTTTAAAAACTTTGGGTGGTATTTGAGTTTATAAAAATATTGGATGCTATTTGAAAATTAAGATAAACTTTAGATGTTATATCATCCTTCTCCCTAATCAAAAATTGTGGGAAGGTTCACTTATACGCTCTTCGCGTACATGTGCTTAATCAAAATCCTGGCCGTTGGATCCGATCCACAAATCAAACGGCTAAGTCTTAATCCAAATTCTAATTTTAAATACCATTAGCCTTATAATCCCAATAAAATCTCACTAGTATAATGCACGTGCGATGCACGTCTATAAAAAAAATTAATCATTAGCCATCATGGGATGAATTTGTATATCGTATAAGAAAAGAAATAGTAAAACATTTAACTTGAAAAATAACAGGCTTAAATAATAGAATATAAGTGTGAATGACAGAGGTATATATATAAGTTTCTCTGTCATTCAATTAACAAAGACGTGCAGAGGTATATATATATGAATGACAGAGGTATATAAATAAAAGTTTCGCTGTCATTCAATTAACAACGACAAACACACCTTCTTATCAGCAAAATCAGCCAAAAATCTACTTGAGGATGTAAGCGCACTTGGGGAGCAATGGTGCAGGGAAAGCCCACTTCTCATCAATGTAGTTGAGGATGACAACGACTCGCAGATGAGCTTTCCGTCCACTAACAAAACAGGCACCTTTGCTGTTAATAAAGGGGATGAAGGGGTATGAATGGGTATGAATGAATTTTAATTACCTTGTAGTATTCACCTTTCTAGTAATCATACAATTTAATTAATGCGTGCATGACTACATCTATTGTTGAAATTATCTTCTAGTAGGCACCGTGTTCATTGAATACCTTCTTTTATTTGCATGTCAAATCAGTTCACTTGTTCAAATTACCTTCTAGTTCACTTGTTCAATAGATATCTACTTGACTATATCTATTGTTCAAACTACCTTCTAGTAGGCACCTTTCTAGTAATCACACAATTTAATTAATGGGTGCATGACTATATCTATTGTTCACCTTTATCAGTGTAGTAATTAAAACCTGATGATATATACATGCATGGTTCTATATTTTTTTTATTTTTTTTATGGCCATGCAAATTACATTGACATTTATTCAACCCGGTTTTTGATAGTATAGATTTAATTCAACCCGGTTTTTCATTTACTCTCATTTATTAGTCATGCAAATTACATTTTTGACCCCTATATATTTTTTTAGCCTTTTATGTTTGAGGGTATAATAGTAAAAAGCCAGCAAAATAGGGCTTTGCTTAATAATAGTATAGATTTATTAGTCATGCAAATTACATTTTTGACCCCTATATATTTTTTTAGCCTTTTATGTTTGTGAGGGTATAATAGTAAAAAGCCAGCAAAATAGGGCTTTGCTTAATAATAGTATAGATAGATAGATTTATTAGTCATGCAAATTACATTTTTGACCCCTATATATTTTTTTAGCCTTTTATGTTTGTGAGGGTATAATAGTAAAAAGCCAGCAAAATAGGGCTTTGCTTAATAATAGTATAGATAGATAGATAGATTTATTAGTCATGCAAATTACATTTTTGACTCCTATATATTTTTTTAGCCTTTTATGTTTGTGAGGGTATAATAGTAAAAAGCCAGCAAAATAGGGCTTTGCTTAATAATAGTATAGATAGATAGATAGATAGATTTATTAGTCATGCAAATTACATTTTTGACCCCTATATATTTTTTTAGCCTTTTATGTTTGTGAGGGTATAATAGTAAAAAGCCAGCAAAATAGGGCTTTGCTTAATAATAGTATAGATAGATAGATAGATAGATAGATAGATTTATTAGTCATGCAAATTACATTTTTGACTCCTATATATTTTTTTAGCCTTTTGTGTTTGTGAGGGTATAATAGTAAAAAGCCAGTAAAATAGGGCTTTGCTTAATAATAGTATAGATAGATAGATAGATAGATAGATAGATTTATTAGTCATGCAAATTACATTTTTGACTCCTATATATTTTTTTAGCCTTTTATATTTGTGAGGGTATAATAGTAAAAAGCCAGCAAAATAGGACTTTGCTTAATAATAGTATAGATAGATAGATAGATAGATAGATAGATAGATTTATTAGTCATGCAAATTACATTTTTGACTCCTATATATTTTTTTAGCCTTTTATATTTGTGAGGGTATAATAGTAAAAAGCCAGCAAAATAGGACTTTGCTTAATAATAGTATAGATAAGACTGTTATAGCTCTCTCTCTTTTCCGATCTCTTCAATCATCCAAAAAGAACCCCTAAATCCCTCAAAAAATTTTCAAGATAATCCCTCACACAAGATAATCGATACGAGAACAAACCAAGGGTGAGGAACCCAAAGAACTCTTCAGCCCTTGAAGAGATCACCCAAGAATTCCAACCCCATGGTATGTATCTCAGCTTTTCTCCAATTTTTTAGATTCGTTTTTTTTTCTTGTTGATGGTTTTAAAATGGGTTTTTGTTTCTGATTCTAATGGTATGATAAAGCACGGGTCTTGATGTTTCTTGTTTGCCTGTTGTGAATCAGAAGATGGAGAGACCTTGCCCAAGAATGGACCATGTCAAAGAAATTGGTATAAATTCGATCTCTAATTGAATTAATGTGTACTCTATTTGATTTTATTGATGGGTTCCCCCCCCCCCCCCCCCCCCCCCCCCCCCCCCTTTTTTCTGGGTTTTAGTTGTCCTTTCTGATCAAGATGGGGATTCAGACAATTCGGAAGAGATGGATGATAAATAAGAAAACATTCAGGTAATCAAGCTCGCTCACTCTCTCTCTCTCTCGCATTCTTTGTTTTTCTTAATTGAAATTTACTTTGGAGAAATGGGTTATTTTTTTTCAAATTTGTTATTTTTTTAATGTTTGGTTTCGTTTTAGGGACCAAGATCAACCGCTTACCGAAGAAATGCCAAGACCAGACATATGAAGCTGCAAAATTTGCAGGCTGTTTGTGAGGAGTTGATCTGAGTGTGCATTCAAGAGTGTGAACCGAAATTCGGTGGTTGAATTCGACCAGTCTCAAGATTCGGAGTTGTCAAGTGTTTGCTGTGATAATTCAAAGAAGCGGTTCATATTAGCTTAATTAGCTTCATATTTAGCTCCACATGGTGTAAAATTATATGCTGAATTAGCTAGCTGATTGCAATACATACAGAGCTATATTATTCGGTTGCTTTTATGCATTTCTGACATAGACGCTTGGTGTTTTCACATTCTTACAAAGTTAACTTTACTCATGTGTGCAATTTACAGCAAGATGTGTGCTTATGAAATCAATCGCCTTTCAGCATTTTACACCTATTACGTTTAAACTTGAGAGTTCTTTTTTCTTCAGTTTTAATGTATAAATGAGTTTAATATGACATGATTAGTACATGTTAGATTATGAGTATACATTCCTCACCCCTCACAACAACTTAAGAGTTTTAGTTTAGACAGGTTCTAAGTAACACAGACACACACACGAACGGGGGAGATTTTAAAGAACCACCCTAAATATCCAGTGTTAGATTTGTGTCTGACAGGGCTGCATCTCTAATTGTTGTCGTAGGATGGAAGTAAAGCATGTAGCAGATGGAACTCAGGATGTACCAGTGTTGTGGAAGCTCAAACTTTCAACAAGGAGGATGTGTGGGAGATACTCCAAATGAGGAAAAATAACAAATCAGTTGGATCTACCAACGCAAACGAACTCCGTAGCCTTTATCACTGGTAAAATTGTAGTAAAAGTTTATCTTTTATAGTATAGTTTTCCTTGATAAATAGAAAAGCTTGCTTAAAATACTCATCTTATATTTCCATTAGAATGAGTATGGCACTGAATATTTTAATTTTTTTAGAAATCAATTTTCTTGTGTTTTTCATCCTTTTTAAAAGGAAAACATTTTTCTTTAAAATTTGAAGTGCCATGTTGTTTTCTTATCAACTTTTATTTTCAAACATAGATAACAAAATCCCTTTTATCAGAGAAAAAAAACAAAATTTGACACAAAAGATATGTTTCCACCTTATTTCTTTCAAAATAGACAACCTCTATACCTAGCTAGTGTTCCAAAATTTTGAAAATACAATTTCTTGTCTTAGAATATTCAGGACAAAAGCCTATAATTTGTATATAATAAATATTTTTTTCTCGACTAGGTGATGTCATTCGGTACAAAAGTCCTAGGTAGTAGAAACAAATTAACGAAAAAAAATTAAACAAAAGATAAAGATGAGACATAATTTTAAAGCCCTTATGAAGACACATGTAATAAGTTTGTTTGAAACAAGGGTACAAAATAAAATTTTCAATAATAATAGTCCTAGCTTTGTTGTTCATTGAAACTTTGAGCAAAATAGTGACAATATTAACTTTGTTGCTAAGTGAGACTTTAAGTGCAGCAATAACTTTATTGTTATCGTTATTGCTGATTGTGACTAAGCAAAAAATAAATAAATTAATTAGTTGCTCTCAGATCAACCTAAAATCTATTTTGTAATGTAAAATTCAGATTGCAAAGAGTTAGGCATGAGATGTGTCATACATACTGTGTGCAAAAGAGTATAATTATAATATTTATGCTATAAATATTTTAAGCAACACTGTCTACAAATAAATACCAAAATAGTTGCAATTGAAAATCTTTAATGTGGAGGTGGGAAAATATTGGAGGATTACAATTTACAAAGATGCATATTACAGGACGAAGGTGTTTGTTTATGTCTTTAACAAATTTGAATATTGTAATTTTGTCATCCTCAATTTTGTATTTGTTTAACACCACTTACAAATTTGTGTAATTGTCTAAACACCATTTACAAGTTTGTATTTGTTTTAAATACCTCACACAAAATGAGTTTTTGTCTAAACATTTTTAATGTTGGATTAACCTTTTTCTTTTCTAAACCAGTATGGAAATATGTGATGGGTATTTATCTTTTCTATAAAATATGTTAAGAATGAGGTGGGTTATCTATAAATTCACGAAAAATTCTTGAAGTAGATTTACTGAAATTTACCCTTACTTCTCTAAACAAAAGTACATAGATTGATTTTCTTTTCTTTTTAGAATAACATGGATGATCCCACCTCACAATCATGCACAGATCTCATTTGCATGGAGGCAAAGGTGTTCAGCACAAGCACATGTTCTTCTGGTAGAACTCGACACCAAACTGCCTAAAATTTCCTCCTTTCGGAATCTTACCACACAAGTCGTTGTAGCTCACATCCAAATACCCAAAATTAGTTAGCTCAGTGATTCTCTCCAGTATACTTCCGTATATCTTATTATGACTAATGTCCAAATATGTCAAACCGTGAGGAAACTCCACCTTCTGACAGATTAAACGTTATTTGGGTATTGGCTAGTATTATCTGATTGACCGGTTTAGACCTGCCGAACAAAATCCCAGCAGAGTACCTTGTAAGATTGTTGTTGGCCAAGTTGACACTATTGAACAATATGTTCCCGAAAGACGGAGGAATATCACTAGTTAGAGCATTATTCGATAGGTCCATGTTGATTGTCAACTGCATTTTGTCGCCAAAGAGAGACGAAGGAATTGGATCGGTCAATTGGTTCGCAGACAGTTCAAATGTGGTAAGATTAACTAATCCACTAAGATCAAAAGGAGGGATGGTCTCTGTGAGCTTGTTGTTGAGGAGATTGATTTCTCTTAGCGAACGCATGGTAGAAAAGAATGGATGGGGCCAGAGACACCGGTCATGTAGATGGTGAGGTACTGGAGTTTGATTAGTTTTACGAGCTGGGGGAGGGATAAGGCCAATTAGTTTAGGGAGGTGTGGTTTAGGGGTGAGGGTTTCAAGGAAAGGGAGGTTGCCAATGGCGGGCGGGATGGGCCCTGAGGGGTTTCGGTTTTGGTGGGGTAATAAGGAGGTGACACGTCTGGTGTGCTTGTTGCACTTGACCTAGACCCAGAAGCAGCTGTCGTCGAATGTGGACCACGACGAAGGGAATGTTTTTGGAGGGAAGGACTTCTTGATGGCGAGAAAGGCTGCCTTGTCGTCCTTATTGCAAGTTAGGGACAAGGATAAGGAGGAGGAGAATGCTATGATGAGGATGGTCTTGATAATACTATTGGGAGCCATATATGATCTATTGTAGTGTTTGTTTGATTTTTTTGATGAAGATAGGGAGAAAGAGAAAAGGGTCATCTGTTTAGTTTGATATCTTGATGGTTGCTCATTGATTTGGGATGCCAGTTTTGCACTAGCAGACTCAAACTATCTCCACTAATGGGAAGCAGTGGACACATGAATGACTTTTGAAAAGTACCTATATAGTGAAATATTACCTGTTTACCCTTTTTTTTGATGGTGAGGATAGAGTCGTAAGACTCCAGCTTGTTTACCTCTATTTTGAACCTAATTTTTTTCTATACCTAGTTAGTATTCCAAATTTATGAGAACACCATGTCTTGTCCTAGAAATCCAGTTTGCATGTCATGAATAAATTTTGCTCAACCGGGTGATGTCATATGGTAAAAAAATTGTAGATAGAAACAAATAAGAAAAAAAATTTAACAAAAGATAAAGCCTTTATGAATTAACTGGTACACATTAAGTTTGCTTTCAAAACAAGGGCACAAAACAAAATTTTCTAAAAATAAAAGTTACATGAAATTTCATGGTAAAAGTTTGTCTTTATTAAAAAAATAATTGGATGGTGCATGTTTTATATGGAGACTGGAGAGAGTCAACAATGTTCCACACCATGACTATGATAATTCTGATGGATAACTTGTCTGAGTCTTTCCTGTAAATCTAATACTATGTTCTGCTCTTGCCGATTGAATGTTGAATTGGTGTTTTGGTTGTAATCCTATTTATATATCCTAATATATTTTTCTATTTTTTTTTTGATGAAAAAGTGACTATTGTCACCTGTCTCATTAATGAAAAGTTAACGAAACAAAGTAGTCCAAAATACAAAAACTACAACGACCACAATCTACCCAAGACTGAATAATACAACCACTACGAGTGTCTTAACCACCAAACACCCGAACAGCTACAAAAGCTCCAAGAACCTCCACCACACCGCATTCAAGTCATCGCGGAAGGAGGTACCAGTAGCTCTCGACCATTGCACTACTCATTACCCAAGGGCAGCTTCTTCCTAGCCTGAGTTATCTGCCCAAACATTACTTAGAGACCATATTTTATGAAATAATATACGAAAAGTACAGTTTATGTTACGAAAGCAAGAATCATTTCTATCTAGCCACAGACTCCATATACTAGCCGCTACAGTAGTATTCCACATGAGACGTTCTTCTACTCTAATATGCTTTTGTCTCCAACTACCCCAAATGTCCTCAATACTATTGGGTGTCTCAACTGTACCAAATTCCATTCCCACCGTTTCCCATGTAAGTCTCGCTTTAGGAAAACAAAAGAAAATATGGTTAACATCCTCTTCCCCAGTGTTGCAACGCGAGCACGTAACATCAATCGGAATGTTGCGTTTCCTAATGTTAGTTTTTGCGAGAATAGTGTCATTAGTCACCAGCCAATGGAAAGCCATGACCTTATGCTGGCATTTCGACCTCCAAATAATACCCGTACTTGAGTTTCTGACCCCCCATCATTAAGGAGTTCATACATAAATCTGACAGAGAATGTTGTACTAGAGCCGAGTATCCATTCTCTAACGTCATCTTCTGTCCTGCCAGGGTCCCAACATTCCTCCACCATTCTTTGTAGGCTCTGGAATTGTCGCTGTAGCACCACCGACATATCTCCCTCCCTCTCCAATCTCCGCCCTTCCTGTTTCCACACGTCTGCCAGCAGTGCATCCACACGTCTGCCAGCAGTGCATCCACATTACTTGACCTCTTAGCCAATAGCGGGAACAATGCCTGTAAAGTATTATCCCCACACCATTTATCCTTCCAGAATCTCGTATCTTTCCCATTTTCTACTTTGCATCTCGTATTAGCGTCTCCAGTCTCGAGAATGAAGGGTGTGTGGTCAGAGGTGAATCTTGGTATGGATCTGGAACTCGCATTTGGGTACCGTTCTTTCCAGTCTGTAGACACCAAAATTCTATCGAGCTTTGCCAGGGTTGGGTTAGTTTGCATATTAGTCCAGGTGAATCTCCTATTCGACGCCCGATTTTCGATGAGGTCAAGATCATTAATGGTGCAATTGAAGTCACGTCTATCACCCTCGCTAGTAGACCTGGCAATCTTGACCCATGACCCGTGGGTACCCACGGGTGTACCCGTACGGGCCGGGTACGGGTAAGGAAAATTTTGAAAAAAAAATGACCGGTTACTTTTTTACCCGGCCCGTGAACCCGCGGGTCGGGTCGGTTATACCCACGGGTACCCGTGGGTACCCATGTATTTAAATAAATTAAATTAAATTAAATACTCATCAACTTGAGTTGTAATTTATTTGAGTGTGTTGAGTTTGAATTTTATTTGGTTTCATTGTTTTTAATCTCTACTATTTTAATGGGAGAGTTTGTCACCAAACAAACTCCATTTGTAACCAAACAAACACGTGCAATGCACATACATAACTAATATAAAGGTGGTCTTAGGTTCAATGTCAGACAACATCGAATTTAAAAAAAAAAAATTATAAAGATGTGCATCGTACGTGTAAATTACTAGTGTAATTAATTTCAAGACTTTAGAAACTTGTTATATGGTTTCATTGTTTTGATTTTGCAATTGTATTTTTGATTATGTTTAAATTTTGTTTAGACTCAATTATGTCTGTATACTTTGAAAAATAATTGCTCTTTCGTTTCATGATTGGACAAATTATTGCTCTTTTGTCTTTGTTGATGAAATGATAAATTGAAATACTAGTTGGATTTTGAATGTTGATATATATATTTATTTGAACAAGAAGCATAAAAAAACAACAAACAACAAGCTTATTAAATTATCGTTCTTGATTCCTGATTACATTTGTTGTTGTTTCAGTTATTCAATTTTATATTTCACATTTTTTTAAAAAATGATAGCATGTTGCTAATGTTTTTAATCAATTATTCAATTAAAATAAAATTTTAATTTTTTTTTAAAAACCCCAAAACAAACTCAAAATAAACAATGAAATATTGGCGGGTACCCATGGGTACTTGTGGGTACCCGCGGGCCGGGTCCGGGTTGGAAAAAAATTTTAAAAAAAGTTGCGGTTACTTTTCGACCCGGCTCGTTGGACCCGTGGGTCAAGCAACCCGTACCCATGGGTACCCGACCCGGCCCGTTTGCTAGGTCTACTCGCTAGCCCCTCTGCTTCTGTGTTCACTTTGAAATCGTGTAATGTTAAAGTCACCCCCAATAACCCACGGTCCCTCCCATCTATCTCGAATGAGTCTTAATTCCATCCAAAACCCTCTCCAAGACTAGTGTTGTATGGTCCGTACACCGATGTGATCATATGTTCCCATCCATCTGATTTTCGCCTAACTTTATCAGTCACAGAGAAATTACCCACGTATTCATCCATTATATTATTAAAGACGTTAGAGTCGACCCCTATAGTGATTCCTCCCGACCGTCCCCTGGATGACTTGAATCTCCAGTGGAAGTTTTTAAGAGATCTAAGGCCCTATACATCCTTAGTCTGCGGATCGCTAATCCTAGTTTCTTGCAGTGCACACACCGCCAGTTTTAGTCTAGCGATACTATCGTTCACCAATCTACATTTAACTGTAGATTGTAACCCTTTAACATTCCAAAAGATGTACGACATAAAAACTTGATCTTTTCATCTACCATCCAATCCCCCAAACCTAGGGAGGACTCTCCAGGCATTAACATGCCTCCACTCTAATTGCATGCTCCTTGTCTAACTGTTCTCTAGTAAACCCCTAACATGCTAGCATAATAAAGAAGCATATTATCTGAAATACAATTCAAAATTGAAAACGAACCTCCACAGGCTGACGTTGGTTCCTTTGCTTTGGCCGCCGATCTGATGAGATCCTCTTCCCTCGGTCCCTTCGACCCCCATCTATAAATTTGCCTCTTACTCTTCCCTTTAACCTCATCAGGCCCTCCCCAACCGCACTCCGCACCCGACCCTTTCCCTGGAGCCAAATCTCTCACCTGTTTCGCCCATCTTTCGTGTTCGTTGTCGTAATCATTATTTTTGTCCCCTACTCTATCCAAGGTCCTAATTCTTTCATCCTCTCTTGCAGATTTGTAAATATCCTCTAGTTTATCATCTTCACTGCACTCCCCCCTTCCCCCTCCCCACTTTTCTCCTCCCCAAACCCTAGTTCTCCCTCCTCGACATTCTCTTCCTCTCCATCTGCCAACTCCGGAATCTCTTCACTGCCTTTCTACAGATCTACTGCACTTTGTCTCAATTGCTGACCCTGGAAAATAGAGCCCATCTCAACTAAAGGCCCATCTGACACTGGGCCCGGCCCATAAGATTTGAAATTTTTTGATGCTACTCTCAGCGCCGCTTCCAGAGCCTCCTGAAATTGCTCTTTAGTCATGGTCAAGATGCCTCATCAGCAATGGGACCCGCCCTCTGATCCCTCTCCTCCCTATGACCTGTCCCCGTCTTTGTCGCCATGTTGACACCCAGCCCATCCCTACTGAGTTGCCTCCCCCCTCACCATGCAACTGCCCCCTGTCCCCTCAATCTGATCCCTTAACATCCCCAGATCCGGTACATGTTGTTTTGCTTGCATCTTATCCCTCTGATGCAGATCCAACGGCTGCATCTCAATCGCTGCTTTCTCTTTCTCCATCTTCATCCTGTGGCCAAAACTCCCCCGCTCTTGATCCAACACGGATGTGGCTCATCTTCAACCTCCACGTCTTTTTTGAAACGCCCCTCTGAGCCCGAAGAGTATTCCGACGTGCCTCTAAACGAGACCCTCTTCTTCCTTTCAATAATAAACTTAATCTCATGCCGCTCTTCCTCGAACTCAGCCACGATCACCGACGGTATGCAGCTCATATCCTCCACCCCTATTTGAATTCTCGCGTACCACCGTCGTGATTGAAAGTTGGTATTGTTATCAATGGCGATCAAGAATCCGAAGCTCCTAACGCCGTTTTGAAATGCCGACTGCACCCAACAATGGAACGACATATTGAACAAAGGGATCCAAACCGCCGACAACGTCTCTACTTTCACAGCCCCATATTTCCTCGTCCATCTGCTCATAGTCACGTAGAACTCATCACCTTCGAGACTGCCCATCAGCAATTCCGACCGCCTCTCCTTAGTCTTGCAGAACACCATTCACACATCTTGTTTCACTTTTTGGATCTTCCATTTCCAATCCGTCGAAGGCGTAACGCTTTCCACAATCTTCTCAATCAATTCTCAATGGATGGATTCCCCGTGTGCACTTTGAACATAATACAAAGCTGGAGGTGCCGCTCAAAATCTGTCATGATCGGGGTCGGGACGATCACAACTTTGATTGATCTCCTTCCATCATCTTTACTCTCCTCCGAACTAGGTTGGCTTCCAACAACGTTTTGAATCGCTGACCGCACCCAACAGCGGAACGGCATATTGAAAAACGGATCCAAACCGCCGGCAACGTCTCTACTTTCACAATCCCATATTTTCTCGTCCATCTACTCATAGTCACGTAGAACTCATCACCTTCGAGACTGCCCATCCTCAGCAATTCCGACAGCCTCTCCTCAGTCTTGCAGAACACCATCTACACATCTTGTTTCACTTTTTGGATCTCCCACTTCCAATCCGTCGAAGGCCTAACGCTTTCCATAATCTTCTCAGTCAATTCCTTAATGGACGGGTTTCCCCGTGTGCACTTTAAGCATAATACAAAGCTGGAGGCGCCGCTCAAAATCTGCCATGATCGGGGCCGAGACGATCACAGCTTTGATTGATCTCCTTCCATCATCTTTACTCCTCCGAAATGGGTTGGCTCCCAATGACGTTTTGAATCGCCGACCGCACCCAACATTGGAACGACATATTGAACAAATGGATCCAAACCGCCGGCAACGTCTCTACTTTCACAGCCTTATATTTCCTCGCCCGTCTACTCATAGTTACGCAGAACTCATCACCTTCGAGACTGCCCATCCTCAGCAATTCCGACGGCCTCTCCTCTGTCTTGCAGAACACCATCCACACATCTTGTTTCACTTTTTGGATCTCCCATTTCCAATCCGTCGAAGGCCTAACGCTTTCCACAATTTTCTCTGTCAATTCCTCAATGGATGGGTGCCGCTTTGAGCATAATACAAAGTTGGAGGTGCCGCTCAAAATCTGCCATGATCGGGGTCTGGACAATCACAGCTTTGATTGATCTCCTTCCATCATCTTTACTCTCCTCCGAAATGGGTTGGCTCCTCTTGCTGTCAACCATGTTGACTGGCTTGGGCGTCAGCCCCGCACTGGCACTGCTTCCCTCCTTTTTGAGTGTCAGACATGTCTTCGAAATATGACCATGCTTTTTACACGCATAGCAAAATCAATCCTTCACACACTCGTTGATCGTGTGACCTCGTTCCGGGCACTTATGACATTGCACATTTTTTTTAGCCGTCGATGACGGAGCCGATGAGGAAGATGACAATTGCTTTGTTGCTTTCTTCTCTGCCTTCAATTACCCTTTAAATATATTTTTCTATTCTTGAGGCTTTACTGTATGTATAAATCTAACTACTAGGTATTGTGGCTCCCATCTTCTTTAATGTATAGATCTAACTACTAGGTATTGGCTATCTGACACAACCCATCTTCTTTAATCGGATTTGGAACATGCAGTAAGAAGATCGAAGACTTTAAGAAAAATAGTGATAACAGTACTAACTTTGTTGTTAATTGAAACTTTAAGAGCAACATTAACTTTGTTGTTGTTGTGTTGTTGATAGTGACTTTAAACAAAAAATAAATAAATAAGTTGATGTAGAGATCAGCCTAAAATCTATTTCTTTGTGTCAAATTCGACTGCAATGAATTAGGCATGAGATGTGTCACACCCATTGTGTGTACAAGTAATATAATGATAATATTTATGCTATACGGTAGGCTAAAAATCTGAAACAACATTTTATATAGAAAAATATATTTAAGGCCACGTTGTGTACAACTTGATCCCAAAATAGTTGCAACTGATAATCTTTTATGTTGAGGTGTTAAGATATTGGAAGAAAATTAAAACTTTATAAATATGCATAGTATATGACAAGGTATTTAGTTTTAACATAATTGTCTTAATATTTTATTTTGTCATAATTGTCTAATTGTCTTAATAATTGTCTTAATATTTTATAGTTGTCTTAATATTTGCTTTACAATGTTGCAGATATTGATAAGTATTATGATCCTATCCCAATATCTTCATTTATTACCTTATGGGAGTCATAATTTCTTCTCAACCAACCAATATGCTTTTTCATTTATTACCTTATTCCTCATCAACCAATAAGCTTCTTCTCCAATTAATTTCTATTTTTTTCAGTTGCGCACTGCTGTAAGGTCTGAATTAATCACGAACACCTATGACAACATCAACCAATAAGAAAAAGCATGCTTCAAATATTACTTCTCCACGATGATAACCAGGGTTCACACATTTATTTGAAAGGAAACATAGAGCAACCAGACGTGGAGCTTGGATATGCGCTGGTTCCCATGAACTGTCTACCTTGCAGCAGTGAACAATTAACCTTTCTAAGGATTGTGATACAATTTTCAATATTACCAGTTTGTAACCTCTGAGAACTAAATTTTGTAGTATTGGACATCTAGAGGTGCGATTTTCTATTGAATCTCGGTGAAGAAATATATTGGAAAAGTGCACTACTTGGAGTTCTTAGTGCCCACATCAGACACCTCTAATTTTAGTGGTTTTCCTTAGTGTGCCCACCTCTGAATTTCATTATTAGGCATGAGATATGTCTCACACATTGTGTGTAAAAGTCGTAATATAATGACAATGTTTATTTTATACTTAGGTTAAAATCTAAAACTACATTTTATATAGGAAAAATATATTTAAGGCCATGTTATGTACAACTTGATGCCAAAATAGTTGCAACTGATAATTTTTTATGTTCAGATGTTAAGATAATGGAAGAAAATCAAAACTTTATAAATATGCATAGTACATGACAAGTATTTATTTGCTTTAACGTAATTGTCTTAATATTTTATTTTGTCATAACTAGCAACCTGCACGTGCAAGGCACGTTTTAATCAATTTTTTTAAATATAAAATAAATTATAAAACATAATCTGACCTCGAACCTAAGAACTCCCTTTACTCATACATATTCTTTACAAATTACCCTATTTACAAATTACCCCTAGTGGCAGAAACTTTTATTTTATATAAGTGGCACTTTTGTAAATAATTATGTTATAAATAAATTTGAACTTTGAGGGTATTATGGTAACTAACAACAGTTGACTAAATGAATGATTAATAAAGCTCCCACTTAAAAATGAATTGTTGAGATTAGATGGTTGAATGTATACAGATTGCAGGTTGTCTACAAATGACAACCCCAACTCTCCCATTATAATATTAGAGGTTGTCTTATAATTGTCTTAACTTTACAATGTTGTACTGAGTATTATGATCATATCCAAAATTTTCATTTATTACTTTATGGGAGTCATAGTTAGGATATCCACATTCATAATGACGGACGAAAAGTGTCATGGAGAGAATATTATGCATTTCGACTTCAGATATTGATTATAGTTGGTTAATTTTACTTTATATTTGCTTATAATCATTAAGCAATCTTATCATTAATGTTCTAATTTATCTGTTCCTCGATTCGTGAAGATGATCCATCTGTTTTTTCTGTAATACCCCGCAAAATAGCATATGACTATTTTGCATTGTAATCCGTGCACAGTTGAGAATTGCACGCGATTATGTATTTTTCTAATAATAATTGATTTTAATTGAGAGATTTCAAATATATTAGTTATTTTGAACCCGACGATGTATATTCGGGGTATCTTCTCAATTAAATTGTGTGTATTGTCCCGATTATTTAAACGAGATAATCTTTAGAAAAATAATATTTTTTAACATGTATTCTTATATTTTATTTTACAAATAAATGCTTTATTTGTATATGAAGGTACATATACATATAGGAATGTATTTATACCTTGATTGGGTCGTATATGATGTATATGTACGGATACTTGTATGCATTTTATATATATACTAGATTTGCCCGTGTAGGGGTGGCAACTGGGCCGGGTCAACCGGTGACCCACCTGCGACCCGGCCCACGAACCCGGCCCGCTTAAGAGCTTCACGGGTTCGGGTCGAACCCGGTGAACAGTACCGGGTCGACCCGGGTCGCAATTTACGCGAATCGAATTCGCGAAACCCGGCCCACGAACCCGTTTAATTCGCGAATTGAACCCGTTAACCCGCGGTTCGACCCGTTCGACCCGCGGTTCGAACTGGTCGAAACCCGCAGTTCGAACCCGGGCTGACGCTGGCGTTGGCAGCAAACGGCTCTTAGAGCCGTTGCTGTGAAGCAAACGGCTATTTTTTTTTTTTTTGTTTTTTCCCACTTCTAAGCCTATAAATATCCCCTAAAAATCTAAAAAAAAATTACACGTCAATCTCTTACTCTCTCTACTATTATACATCATTTTAAAGAAATTTTTGAACAATTGTAGTATTCATCAAATAATTGTACAAGAAGGCATATACACGATCAAATTTCGGTCGTATCGGAAACAAAATTCAACGTCTTCAACTCTCTTCAACCTCTTCTCAACTCTTCAATTGCGGAATCGGCAAAGTGCTCCTCCATCTTTTCTATTATATTCTTATTTTCCCCGTTTTTTTTACATACGCGTATTCTACGGTGAACGGTATCAAAATTTCTCTACCTCTCTTGTTAAATTTTTTTTTGCGTTGTAGTTAAAATTATTGTTTGTTTTTTGAACTTCTCTATCTCAGCCCTCTTGTTTTTTAGATTTTTTTTTGTATAATTCACCGCTCGGTCCGCTCCTACATTGTAGTTTTTTTTTTACATATTTGAGCACATTATCACATTATGTCTAGATCACGCGGTAGTAGTCGTAGCGGACAAGATTCCTCCTCCTCTTCACGTAGGCCACCAATTGTCCCAATTAGTGAGCCCACCCAAGATTACATTGATCTTACTATGGAACAATGGGGTACACACGACATGGATGTTGTAGGTGACATTCAATTAGAAGAAGAAGAACAACAACAACAACCCGAAACCACACAACCCCGTAGTAGTAGGAAAAGTAGAGGAGAAACTAGCGATTGGCACAAGTTTTATGAGTATATCCCGGACGAACATATTCCGGGTGTAGGTTTGAAAGTGTGTAAAACATGTAGTAAAACATACAAATTCAAGAGGGGTGGCGGCACCAGTACAATTAGTAGACACATACAACATAATCATAAAGAACTTCTTGACCAAATACAAGGCCAACAAAAAATTAACCCTAGGACCGGTCAAGTAGATAGCCACCCTTATGATCCCGAACTTGTTCGTCGGGAAATGGCCCGATTAGTCATTAAGGAAGAGTTGCCATTTTCCTATCCCGAGAGTAGGAACTTGGAAAATTTTAATCAAACGGCCTTAAACCCTCATTTTAAAAGAATTCCGAGAAATACTTGCAAATCGGATTGTTTTAAAGTGTACATGGAAATGAAGGACGCTTTGATTGCAATTTTATGGAGTTTAACTTGTAGGGTTAGTTTAACTTCGGATTGTTGGACGGGTGTCAACAATATTCCAACGATGGGAATAACCTGTCATTGGATCGACAATGATTGGATTCTTCATAAAAGAATCATATCACTTGCGTCGCTGCCGTATCCCCATAGTGGCGCAGAAATAGCAAACCGTATTATAGAAATATGTGATGTTTTTCATATTCGCGATAAAATTATGGCTATTAGTTTTGATAATGCATCTAACAACAATGCAGCAATTACTACTTTAAAATCTGTATTAAACCCTCCATCTGACAATATTTTTCATGTTAGATGTGCATGTCATATTATAAATTTATGTGTTCAAGATGCATTAAAAATAGCTGATCCATCTATATAATAAAACACAAAGAAAGCTATCAAGTGGCTTTCCTTCAATCCCTCCAAAAATCAAAGGCCCAGATCTAACCTTACAAAACATATTTCCTCCCCAAAAGTTCCCCCCAAAACTCAAATTCAAATCTCCCACCCAAAACAACTCCTATATTTATTTAATTTTTTCTTTCTCTCTCCCTCCCTTTTCTATTAAAAAATTAAGAAAATAAAAATTTTAAAAAATTTTAAAATATTAAAAAATTAAAAAAATTAAAATTTTAAAAACTTTAAAAATAATTCAAAAAAAATCATATAATATGTTTTTTGCTCTATGTTTACTACTTTAATTAATTTGCTGGACCTCCAAAACTATTTTATATGATCAAACAAGGTGCACCGTTCCGAAGACGTGCCATTGGCACGTGTCAACGGGCAAACCTAGTATATACATAAAATTAGAAATTGTGTACATTTCTTTGCATTAAGTCCAAGCATTTTACAAGAATGGAAAGCTTGGTGTAGGGTTAGAAATGTTCCTTTTAGAAAATTTCCAAAGGATGTTAGACACCGATGGAATTCTACTTTTGATTTACTGAATGTTGTCACCGATTATAAAGCAGTTGTAAATGATTTTTGTATCGCAAAAAATATGCACAATTTTGAAATGACTCCCAACGATTGGTATTTTGCCGAAGCTTTGTTGAAATTTTTAGAACCTTTTAAAACCGCAACTTTAAAGTTTTCAAAAACATATGAATCTACTTCTAGTAGCATTTTTATTGAATTAGTTAGCATGATGCAAATATTTAACGAAATGTTAAATGATCCCTATATTAGTGACATTGTAATACCTGCATTTCAAAAATTTTTGAAATATTATTTTCCTCCTATGTTGATTTGTGTTGCTACTGTTATGGATCCTCGTATCAAATTAGAAGGTACGAAGAATTTGATAGAAATGTTTTTTGGATATTTAGAGAACAATGTAGAATTAACAATTGATTGCGCTACTTTTTTAGTTCAGTTTGAATCTACATTAAATAACTTGTATGATTATTATGATAGACGTTTTGCTTCTAGTAGTACAACTTCTGTAGTTAGTTCTTCTTCTGGTAGTTCTAAAGGTAAGGGTAAAAGTAGAATTGGTGATAGAACATTTAGTCTACTTGAACAAATTCAATCTAAAAAACCTAGGACTAATCAACCAAATGAATTAAATTGGTATAGCCAACAGGATACTGAGCCTACTCTTTCCCCACTAGATATTTTACAATGGTGGAAAGAATATGAACACACTTTTAGTATTCTGTCTATTATGGCTAAAGATTTGCTAACTTCTCCTGTCTCTACAGTTGCTTCTGAGAGTGCATTTTCTACAAGTGGCAGGGTTCTATCTGATTACAGAAATCGGTTGAAGCCCGAGGCGTTGGAGATGCTCGTTTGCACAGAAGACTGGCTGAAGGCTGAAGATAGGACGCAAGGGAAAGCACTATCATGTTCTACAAGTGGGAGCAACTCGCCCGAAGAACAACAACAACAACAACAACAACAATAGCTTTTCTTCTTATGTTAAATTAGAAAAATTGTAGTCAATTAAAATTGTACATAAGAAATATGTTATTGTATAAAACTTATTTGTGAATTGAATTCTTCATTTCGTTATAAATTGTTCAAATTGTATCACTTAAATTCATATGAATAAAATTTCAAAATTTATTGTCAATTTCACTCTTTCAATCTTATTATTATTATTACGATTTTTTTTGTTTATTAGTATTATTACTTACTTAGTATTATAATTAAACATCATTTGGGGATATTTGATTCAATTTGAAGAATTGTAGTATTATTACTTATTAGTATTATTACTGAATTACATACTTAGTATTATAATTAAACATCATTTGGGGATATTTGAAGACTTGTAGTATTATTACTTATTAGTAGTATTACTTACTTAGTATTATAATTTTTTAAGAAATGTAATATTCATCAAACAAAAATATGGTTGTTTGTATAATTGTATACATCATTTGTAAAATTATTATTATTATTAGTTCAATTTAAGCTACCAAAAAAAAAAAAATTAAAAAAAAAAAATTATATATATATTTTATTAAGCGGGCCAACCCGCGGGTCGACCCGGCCCAATCCGGGTTGAGCCCTAAAGGGTTCACGGGTTGGGCGGGCCACCCAAATAAGAAATTGACCCGGCCCGGCCCGGCCCGCATAAGACGCCAACCCGACCCGGCCCGCCTACTCGAGCGTGCCAACCCGCACGGGTTGGGCCCGGACCGGCCCGTTCGACCCGTTCGCCACCCCTATGCCCGTGGGCACGTGCCTACGGCACGTCTTCGGAACGATACAACACACGAAAAGTTCTGTAAACAGTAAAACAACAATTATGTAGTTCAAGTTTGAATAGTATGATAATAATTAGTTGTAAATAAAAGTCCATGTTTCTATTAGTATATGTCAAAAAATAATTATAAATGAGGGTGTAAAATCCAACTTCTTAGAACTTTAAGTGTGGAAAATGATGAAATTTAATTGTTGAAGAGATATTTGTTATTTTCAATATAACATGTGCAATAAAAAAACCATAAAAATTCTGAAAATTTTACAAACCTGAAATTTTAAAATCTAAATTTCTAAGTACATAAAGAAAGAATGGGAGAGAGAGAGGGAGAGAGAGAAATATGAAAAAGTGAAGAGAGAAGAGAGAGATAGTAATAAAGTAAGGAGTTTTTTAGTTTTGGCGGGAAGATTTTAATTTTGGGGTTTGAAATTTTGGGCGGGAAAATATGTTTTGTGAGAATCAATCTAGGCCATTGATTTTAGGGGAGATTGAATGAGAGCCACTTGATAGCTTTCTTTGTAATTTATTATATAGATGTATACGTATATATTTATATGTACATATATTTGTATGAATATGTAATTGAATTGTATTGAAGTGGATTGTACAAATACATACACATGTATAATTGGAGAGTGTATAAATACATAGTATTGTAGGGGTGTATAAGATTCACACCAAATCCAATAAAATCCCCCACTCCATTTCTCTTACCCAACTCTCCACCGACCTCTTTCTTCCTTCCACTCCAATTTCGGTAGCAACCCCAAACCCAAATCTCCATGGCCAAGTTCAATTCTCCATCTCCAATCTCAAATTTTCACCCAAAAAACTCTATAACCATCTTCTTCTACTTCATCTTCTTCCACCTCTCCCAATTCTCAAGAATGAAAAGAAAGAGGGTTTTTGATTTTATGGGTTCTTGGATCTTTGAAGGTGAAGAAGAGATTGAGAGAAGGAGGAGAAGGAGCTAGCTAAAGCTACTAGAGTCTTCTTGCAACAAGTGGGTGATTTCTCTAAACCATTAAATATTAAGTTTTTCTTTGTGTATGATGATTTGCATATAAGAATAGCTAAAAAGACTTGATTTTGCCATGTATGAATAATGAGTGCTAAGAGAAGAAAGGTTGTGTGGTAGAATAACTACTCTTCAAGATTTTTGCTAAGAACCATGTTCTTGAGGTATTGTTTGGGAATTTTTTTATCTCATAAACGATTAGGAATCTTGAGCTCAAATTTTGGGAGATTGTTTGTCTATGTATCTAGAGCTTACTTGATTTTTTTAATATTATTTAGAAGTCATCTAATAGCCCAACCCAAGTCCCCAATTTCGGACAGCACCTGACTGCAGAAACAACAGCTTTGAGAAGTTCTGTAGTAACTTCGGAAAATCATAATTAATTATTGGTTAGATATTTTTGCTGGAAATTTTTGTGGACACCCTTGTATGTGTATACAACTATAGTCTTAAATTTCGTAATTTTCCGAGGTTGTTTGATGCCTCGAAAAATTTGTGGAATGCAACTGGTCTGGATCGTGGAGCTGCAGCTGACTGTTTTTGAAATGAAGTTCAAAAAGTCATAACTCTTTGTGTGTTTACGATTTTGCTGTGAAATTTTGGGAATAGCTTGTGGTATGAGTCTATTTGATGATTCTCAAATTTTAGAATTTTTAGAGATCATTTGATGAGGTTTCTAAAGTAATTAGTAAGCGCTAGTAAGTACCCTGCGGATAGAGCAGCTGAAATTTGTGCATTGTTTGGGGAGTCCTAACTCATTGTGTGAGATGAATCTGAATGCAAATTTTGGACACAATGAAATGATATATGTGTATATTAAGAATCTCAAATTTCATGGGCATTGGACTCGAGGTTGATTTATTATTGAATTTCAAAGTGGGCTATGTTCAGCCTAGTACAAGTTGACTAGTTTGTGAAGATGAGAAATTTTGGAACTATTTGTTAAAGAATTTGGGAAATTGACCAACTAGAGAGTCGTAGTAAGGAGTAGGGCTGCAAACGAACAGAGCTACTCGCTAGTAGCTCAGCTCGAGATCGGTCAAAGCTCGGCTCGAATCGAGCTCGAGTCGAGTTCGAGCTTGGAAATCGAGCTCGTTAATTAAACGAGCCGAATTCGAGCTTAGCCTAGCTCGGTTCGTTAGGCTCGCGAGCTGTTCGTTAATACGCTCGATAACGGGCACGCAAACTAGCTCGTATAGGCTCGAGTAAAATAAGGGGATATTCGATCTGAGGTGAATGGGCTTTAATCGCATCGCATGTTGACATGAGCCCATAAGTCCTCTCTTTCGCCGCTCTCAGTACTCACTTCACTTCTCATCCAAACCTTACATTGTAGCCGCCACTCCAGCCATCTTTCTCATCCTCTTCCTCAATCTCTCATCCTCATCCTCATCGCCATCGGGTTGCAACCTCTTCGCCAAGTCCCAAGTCCCAAGTCCCAACCTCTTTCTCATCCAAATCCTCATTCTCATCGCGTCGCAGGCTCGGAGTCTCAAGCTCGCAGGCTCGCAGTCGCAACTCGCAAGCTCGCAGTCCTCTTTCTCATCCTCATCCTCATCGTGTCGCCCTCACGCTGTCGCAAGCTCGCAGTCCTCTTTCTCAGCCTCATCGCGTCGCCCTCATCCCTAATCGCAGCCTTCTTTTCCAGACTCCCAGTTCAGTTGCAGGTAGTTTTTTTTAAAAAAATTGTTCAAGTTGCTTTTTACATTTCAGAGCAGCCATTATTGTATTTCTCATACATTAAAAATCTGCATGAATATATACGGATTAAAAAACTAATTTTGGGTTCTGACATGGTTTGGGATGTTATTGATTCAGTGAAGACTTGTTATGGTTTAATTGGTTTGGGATGTTATTGGGTTGGGAACTTCGGATGTTATTGATTCAGTGAAGATTTTGTACCCTGACAATGGTTCTCTTGTTTGTCGTTAGCACCGAGTGGCGAGAAAGGTGATATATGTGGATTCTAGAATATTGTAGTGATTGGTTGTTGAAATAGAGTGCAATTAGCAAAAACTAATTAAGGAAGATACTTGTGTAATCTAGGAAATGTACATGTTATATGGTGAAATCTCAAATAAAGAGAAATACAACCATGGAAAGGGTTACAATTGTCCTTGTAGAATGGAAGGTAAATTAGAAATGGTTGTACATAAATTTGTGCTTCATGTTATCGATAACTATAAAATAGAAGGATTAGGGCTTGTTGTCTTAGATAGAAGAGGTTTTTCTCGTTGTAGGTTTTCTGCCGCTTAAATACCTTGCCTATGTAAACCGAAATTAGACTAGTTAGATCCACAGTTAACTTACTTTGTTGATCATAGTGAGAATCAAGCCAAAACAGGTTATGCTCATTCTACAAGTCAATGCTACACATTCAAACCTGACATGATACTTGTCATTTGAAAGATGGTATACTAAATCGAGAATCAATGCTTTAACTGCTTTAGGTAATTTTCTTGACTTCTAGCTTGTGTGACATTATGCCCGACAGGTAGCATTCCTTAGCTGCACGGAGGAGCAAAATTTCATCAATTTTGTGAAAGCCCTTGAAAGCTCCATATAGCGTTTTTAATCCCAAGATGCTTGAGCTGGGAAAAAATATACTTCTCATGATTATTTGTCTTTTTCTCTAAACACTGCATAAAAGTCAGAGGCACATACATAGAAGGTTTTAGCAGCTTATTATGTAAAAGCGGATAATAATGCACATCCACATAAATGCGCTTTCATTTTTTATACTTGTTACTACTGTTGACCCGACTCCTCTCTCTCTCTCTCTCACACACACACACAACTTGGTTGATGTCTATTCATCTTAGATTCTGATCCATCTGTTAACTCTGATAAGAATACATCCATGGAGGCCCGACAACTAAGAAGGTTGTACACAGATACAGATAAAAACGGGCACAGACTCATTGCGACACCACACATTTTTTTTGGAAACTCACTAAAATAGCATGTGCCATGTTGGATTCGTGTGTCCAACACAACATAGCTAACAAATAGAAGTGTCCATGAGTCTCAGGCTGACAGACATTGGGGACGATTTGATTGATCCCTTTTGCAGAGCCTTGATGGATTGGAGTTCTAAAGCAACCCATTCTTGATGAGATTTCATTTCTTAATTTATCATCTGTTTATTTTTATTGCTGATATTGGAAGACATCCTGTTATCAGTGTTTGTACATGTAGTTCTACTACCTTAATTCGCCTGGTGCATGCTATCTTTTGTAGCAAAAAATATTCATACTCTTGTTAACTATATATATTTATCTAAATCAGCATTCTTCTTAACCTATATAATTCATTGAATAGGAACTGGACCCTTGCATCCTTGAATTTCATCCCATCTAGTCATGTACAACGTTTTTGTAAACGGATGAACATAGTTTCAAAAGTAAATAAGTGCGAAGACTGTCAAGTGGAGAACATCTTTTGGTTCTTGTACATTAAACTGTTGATTCAAATAAGTGTGAAGACTGTCAAGTGGAGAACATCTTTTTTTAATGCTGCTTATACTTGTTTTAGGGACTCCGTGTTGGCGTTAACTTGGCTTTGGCTATTGCTTTGCACAATATTCCTGAGGTAAAACCCCGCTTCATATGCTATGAAGACTCCAATCTGAAAGCATGCTTCACATATACATTTTTGTACTATATTATGAAGACTCCAATCTAAAAGCGTGCTTCAAATTACACATTTTTATGGGCGTATCAGTATAATCCGGACACATTGTAATTTGCAATCCTCTCATCTCTACTATTTTAATGGGAGAGTTGGGGTTGTAAACAAACCAACCCTAATTTTGTAACTGAGTAAACACGTGCAATATACGGCAAACTAAATCCACTAAACATACCCGTGTGATGCACGTGCAGCTCCTAAAAAAGGGATATTTTCGCAAATGCCCCCATTTAAAATGTGAAAATTAGCATATACCCCCACTATTTTTAAAAACTAAGAAATACTCCTATTTCTAATATTATAATGGGAGAAGACCTTAGTGTCATTTGTAAATGTTTTGTCAATCTACCAACCCGTGCAATACACGTGCATAACTATTATAAAGGAGGTTCTAAGTTCAAATCCAGATTATGTCTAAATTTTTATTTTAAAAAACTATATTTATTAAGACGTGCATCGCACGTGCAAATTACTAGTCTGTTTAAATATCAAAGGTTGACTGTTATTACACGAGGCATCAACACGCTGACACATATAATTGTTCTTCCTTAAGGAGTATTGAATTTCTGTGCACATCATCTTTCTTAGCTTTCTTAGTAGATCTGCAATCTAAACCTTCTTGGAAAGATATGGCTCATGCACTCTTAGGTACTGTGTATGTAGAAAATGACACTGTGAATGATTTTTTCATCAGGTTAGAGCCCACTATATGATGTTAGAAGGTCGAAGTGGCAATATGAGCTAGAGTGAATACTAAATATGGTTTGATAGTAAATTGTGCCGCATATTTGTGTTTAAATTTTTTACTTGGTTCGGGTCGTGGGACCAGTTTCTTAGTTCAAGAATGTGTGCATTTGTACTTAAATTAGTCACATCTCTTAAAATATTATTACCCAATTAAAACCCAGGTACCAATTCTAGCGTTAGATGTTAATTCTTGGAGCTACCACCAATATTTTTACTTAATTCAAGATTTAAAACAACTACTTTCAGTTCTCTTTGATTTTAAACTATTATGCAGCTCACTGAAATGTGATTATGCAGCTCACTGAAATGTGAGTGCTTTCGATATACTTTTATGAGCATTCTTGCAACTGTTAGGCAAACCAAAACAAGTTTTGGATTGTGCTTTAGATTTAGCCCACCAAAACAAGTTTTGGATTGTGCTTTAGATTTAGCCCCGATTCACGAAATTCATGAAAATGCAAGGTTAAGGAATCATTTCTCTTTTATTTCTTGGTTTTTTATGTATGTCAGTCTCCTTAAATTTTATAGAGTATATGGTCATGGGTCTCATATCAGGAAAGAGTGATATCTATGTGCACCTCTAGTGAAGTTGGAATCAACTATAATACGATAGATTGGGCTGTTAGACAAAAATTTAGTTTCAAGAAAAAATCCGGTAACCCATGCGCCATTTCATGCTTAGAAAATTAAGTCCCACACGGTATGCTTTCCATCCCTAAACAAGTCCGATGTACTGCAACTTATAGTGTCATGGTCATTGTTATTAGTCAAGCATTTGGCCACACATTGCATGTGTTATATGTGAATCCAATAACATTCTCTTGGCGGAAGGAATTTGTCAATTCTCTTTATTATGAATTTAACGCTTTCAACATTGCATTACCTTAATTTCTAATCAGCATTTCTTTTCTTTTACAGCACCTTCAAGAAGATGGTCCCCAAGGCCATAAAGGAGATTCGCAAGTTTGCTCAGAAGGCCATGGGGACTACTGATGTGAGGGTTGATGTGAAGCTCAACAAACACATCTGAAGCCGTGGAATCAGGAGTGTTCCAAGGAGAGTTCACGTTAGAATTGCTCGCAAGAGAAACGAAGAGGAAGATGCCAAAGAGGATCTGTATTCTCTTGTCACAGTTGCAGAGGTGCCACCTGAAGGACTTAAAGGATTGGGAACCAAGGTCATTGACGAAGCAGACTAGACTTAAGTTAGTTTCAAAGCTCAGTTAAAAGTTTGTTATTTAGAGCATTTGGTAATTGGATTCTGGATAAAAAATTTCCATAATATTTTTGAAGGTATTGTTGTTTGAAGTTTATTCTCGTTTTGATGTCTGGATTCTGGAGTAATTTATGCCCCAGCTTGTGTAAACTTGATTCTTGTCCTTTTTTTTTATTTAATGTTTTTGAGTTCTGTATGTTTGGACTAATTGTGTCGGTGCAGGTTCACATTTTTTTGAGCCAAGTTCGAGCTTGACTCGAGCTCGATTCGAGCTTGATTTGTAAACGAGCTTTATCGAGCCGAGTTCGAGCTTAGGTGAGCTTACACGAGTCGAGCTCGAGCTTCACTATTAGAGCTCGAAACGAGCTCGAGCCTCAAGATATTCGGCTCGGCTCAGATCGTTTGCAGCCATAGTATAGAGTGATAGCTTTCTAACCCATTTGGAATTTTGTAATTTCAGTTTATAGGTTGAGAGTTATGATTTTCAAAAGATGAAATAAATCCAGTCTTAGTTAATGTATTATTGGCTAAGTAAACCAGTTTCTCCTGTTTGTACACCTGATGGAACTTAGTGTTTTCGAGAACTTAAATGATTGAATTTGAGAATGTGTTCAATTAGGAAGTTGTAGTAGACACTTTCACCTTTCCATTGAACTCGGAATCAAGTAATTCCGATGAGTGAGCAAGTTTTTATGTTTTTATAATGATTTACTTATAAAGTTTAATTTATTTGCTTAATTAGTAAATTATACTCACACCAGAAATGACTAATCCCTTAATGTTTGGAGTGTTAGGGAGTCCCTGGACTATCCTAGATCCCCTATTGTTACAGGTCATCCGCAGTTCAGAGGTGAGGTGTAGATTCTATGGAGTGGAGCTTTTATTTTAAAATTGTTGTTTAAGTTTAATTATGTGAATAGTGAAATTTATAATTTAAATTGTATTTTAGATGTATAATTATGTGGATGATGATGATGAGTATAGTGTGGAGTGGCATGATTTGTTTTGACCCGTACCCATCTCGTTGTGGCGTATCGGGCCCTGTGGTATGTTTTATAAGTTATTTTTTAACAACTTTACTATGTTTTGAAATGAATTTATGATTTTTAATTGATAATTGATATCCTATTATGAGTTTGGCCTCCAGAGCATGATATTTATATTGCCTATGTGATTCTACTCATTTTGGTCTGGGGAGCCCATGATATTATTGCCTGTGATGTGAGGTACGGAATTTAGAGCAGAATTCCGTAAGCTTTTTGGGTTTCGAGGCAGAAATTTCAGGGGAAACTTTGCCAAAGTTTTATTTGAAATATAACTATCTTAGTTTATGTTTAAATTGATATAATAATTGATATTTGTAATTATTGATGTAATAACTCTGATGGCAATAAAAGTATTTAAATTTCCGTGTTATTTAATGTGTTGAGATGCATTTGAAGGCAAAGATTCTGGTTGTGTCACGGATGTTCGATAACCGGAATCCGGGACATTACATTTTCCTCTTGATGGACGATTACTACAACAGTATTTAGTAGACAGCTATGTTAAAATTGTCACACAGGACTTGTGTTGGGTTCGCAATCATCAACATGAAATATGTGCTGAAATGTATCAAGGCTTAAAAGATGCACAAGATGCATATGAAGTATATGCAGGTTAACTATATCCTTTGTATATAAATTATATTTTTTAAGTAAAATAACAATCTAATTTATTGCACTCTTTCTTATTTGCTAGAAAATGTGGGTTGGAAATTCGTATGCCGAAAGTCTCTCAGATATATACCAGAGATATGAAAATGCAATGGCTCTCATGGAAAAATATGACAAACCTGACATTCCTTCTTATGACTTGCAATCTGATATAGATGAAAACTTTCAATTAATTACTACCTAGCAACTTCCACAAGATCAGTTAGATTTAACAACAATAATCTTTCATTCTAAACTAGAAGAGAGCTTAATTGCATAATAGAGTAATTGAGAGTCATTGCACATGTAAATGTCGCTGAATTTCAGAAGCGTGGAATGTCTCATGCTCACATTTTAATTATTCTTGATGATAAAAGATAAAATCATTTCTCCAGATGATTATGATGAGATAGTAAGAGCAGAAATTTTAGATCGGGATGTGGAACCAAAACTATGAAACTGTGTTGAGATATATGATACATTGACCTTGCGGACATTTCAATTCCAAATTAACTTGCATGAACAATAGAAAATGCCAAAAAGAGTATCCAAAATAATTGCTCATACAAATTTGCAAGGAGGAAACTCATATCTTGTATATTAGTGACGAGATACTAATCGATATATCTTTCGAAGGGAGAACTCTAACCACTTGATTGATAAAAGATTGGTCGTTCCTTACAGCCCATGGTTGTTGAAAAATAATATATAATTACCATATAAATGTTGCAATTCGTTCGGGTATTATTTATGTTAAATATATCTATAAGTATGTTTACAAAGAACTTGATAATGTGTCTTTTCATCAGGTGCAACCAGGTAATGCTACAGATGAATTATCAAAATATGTTGATGTCTGTTGGATATGCCCTGAAAAAGCTGCCTGTAAAGTTGTAAAATATTCGGCTTTCCCTTTGCAAATTCACTTGCACAATCAAGCACAAGTTTTGTATTATGCTCATTAATCAATTGAGAATGTACTTGCTGATGATCGAATGCAAGGAACAATTTTGACATAGTTTTTTTTACTAAATATAATGAAGATTCTGTAGCAAGACAATACATGTACATGGAGTTTCTGAAGCATATAGGTGGAAGAAGACTGAACAAAAATTGAGCAAGCGACAAATAAATATTTGTCAAATTGTTATGATATATGTGATTTTTCCTTCGAGAATGTGATCACTACTATTAATTTAAGCATTTAAATCATGTTAAATGTTCATTATCATTCGACCACTTACTTACTGTAAATGGGATTAGATATCCAACATCTAAGCAAGTAGTTGAGGTGTTGGGTTTGGTGGAGAATGATAATAGCATCAACAGTTATCTTTTAGAAGCATCCAATAAGCATATGCCATCAGCTCTAAGAAGATTTTTTTACTACATTATTGATATATTGCAAGCCAGTTGGAGTTAGGCAACCTTGAGACTAATTCAAATCATACATGTCCAATGATTATTCATCTACAAGCAAACTGACTAGATTATGTGAAATACGATTGTTTAAAGAGCTGAACAGTTTCTTAAAGCAAAATGGCAAGAGATGACTATGACTGACCTACAATTAATGTTAATGAAGATATCGATATTCTACAGCTGATAGAAGATGAGCAGTCGATATTTATTTCTGATAGAGATTTGTCTTCAATTGAAAAAAAAACTTATTATGAATCAAAAGTATGCATTCAATTTTGTCACAAACACAGTTGTTAATAGGGAGAGTAAAGTGCACCTTTTCTTAGTTTTCCCAGTCACCTCTTCTTCAACTATCGTGCCGATAACATGTGCATTCTTTAACCACTGCTTCAACAAACCATGTCAAAAAGAAATCTCTTGATGGTGTAGTCCTTCTTTTTAACCTCTTTCAACTTATTTCTCAAGATCCTTCAACTCATTTGCATAAGCATTAACAAAATAACCAAATAAATGAACTTGAACATCCTAATTATGCATAAAACATAATAACATAAGTAATATAAATAATAAGAAAGTAAATAAATATCACCGAGCTTAAGATTAATGCAAGGCACTATCCTTCGTAAGAGAGAGATACCGCCTCCGTGCAGGAAGCTTATAGTAATCATCTCTCCTAGCAATTCAAGAACCCCCGACTTTCGGCAATTCGTCACAAATGGGCATGGTGATGGAAGATCCCGTTTAATAACGCACTCAGTTCATTAAAAATATAATATAATTAATTGAATAAATAAAGTGGAAAATGATATATTATAATATTTTAAGTGAGTGAAATATATTGAACTTTGATAAACTTCTAATATCTCTAATCTCTAATATTATAATGGGACAGTTGGGGTTGTCATTTGTAAATAACCTGTAATTTGTATACATTCATTCAACCATTTAATCTCAACCATTCATTTTTAAGTGGGCGTTATATTAACCATTTATTTATTCAACTGTTGTTTGTTAGCAAAATACTCTCAAAGTTCAAATTTATTTACAACATAATTATTTACAAAAGTGTCGATCATATAAAAATAAAAGTTTGTGCCATTAAAGGTAATTTGTAAAGAGTAAGTGATGAGTAAAGGGAGATCTCAGTTCGATGTCAGATTACGTCTTATTATTTACTATATAAAAATAATAATAATTAGAACGTGCAACGCACCCATTATACAGAAACACGGCCACACAACTGAGGCCCAGCGAATGATATAAGTATGTCAACTCATATCATTCATAAGCTGTACAATGCCAGTAAGCTCAACAGTACAATAATAATCACAAGAATAAGAATATAATGCAATAACCAATATCTGGGATACAAGAACTTACCAAATAGCCAGAGAATATGTAATGCAGTAACAATTCGACGAGTTCTTTCGGTAACCCATCATCTGTACCTGTATAACATAACTCAAAAGGAAGATGGATGGAGTACCCGTTAGATCAAGTAACGAGCCGCAAGTAGTACAAGCAAATGAATAAGGACATGAATAAAGCAAGAGCATGGAATCATGTATATAGGAACAAGTCATGTAACAGGAAAGTACAACATGTAAACAAGGGTCACATAGACTTGACTTATAAACAGGAAATCATCAAACTAGTATACTGAGCATGTAACATATAAACATGAGTCATGAAACTGGTAAACAAGAATCATGTAAAGTTGCAATTAGGAATCATGTAACCGGAAATGTGTCGTGTAATAGGAATCTTGTAACTTGTAAACAGGTAACATGTAACAACAGGAACCATGTAATCTTGTAAACATGAATCATGTAAACCTGTAACAGGTAACATGTAGTTGGAATCATGAATTATGCATATGTTTAGTGTTAATCTCAAGTCTGAAAATCTTTTATAAATCCTAGCTAATGCACGCAATCCTGCGTCCCATACCATAAGTCGAGTGCATACAAGCATGTTAACGTTTAGACACTAGTGGCGAATTATACAGGGTCAAGTACTCGGGAATCATGTACTCATGTAATGGAGTCTAGAGGTGGCCCCCGTTGTAACACCCCGTAATTTCAAAAGGTATAATTAGCTATTGCCCTATAGTTATTCCTATGGGGATATTCTATGGGATTTAGTTCGGAAGGGGATTAAATGAAGAAAATGGGGTGTTGTTGGTTTGGCAGCACGTGGGGGGTTGTGGGCCCCGGTGACGATGGCAGCAGCAGCTGCTACCGTTGTTCTCTTTGGTGCATGACGTGGGCATAGGGGCCCACCCGAGGGGGAGCTTCCTGTGTGCTGACGTCACATGCACGGGAGAGAGATGGTTTGAGATTGTCCCATATCAGGAATTGCACAACATTAATTAATAATAAATAGTAATGCCTATGAACAAGAGTCACTAATCCGGTTAACCACCTTTTGAGAGGCAGCCTGTGGTGGGCAGTTGTACTAAATAATAAATAATTTGTCTGATAAATTGTATAAATTGTCTGAGTTTGGGGCAAGGGCGTTACACCCGTAGAGGCTAGCGGTGGTCCCTGTCACCCATGACGTGGTACTTAGTTCCATACAACGTGTAATCATGTGTTCATGTAATGGAGTCTAGAGGTGGCCCCTGTAGAGGCTAGAGGTAGCCGCCATCATCCATGACGTGGAACTTAGTTCCATATAACTTGTAATCTTGTATCATCATCACAGGAAACACGGCCCCCCTGCTAAGTACAATCTCCTATATCGTCCACTACTAGGTCTTTCCCTTAATACCCCGGCTTGTGATTCTTTTACAATAAATAAACATGATGCAACAATGGAAATGGTGTCAAGACATATTCAGGGAGACATCAAGGGCTATGAAATGCATGATATGCAAGTTAATTAATTAAATGCAAGAAATAAATATATTTACAATTAAGGACATGAAGTTACAATTCTGGACAGCAATCCGTTGCTGCACAAAAATCCACTTTCCTGTTGCTACAGGTAGGCGAATCAGGTACCGTTAAAGGTTCCAAAAAATAGACTTCATGCCGGTTCCAACGAATATTCACACGACATATTATAATAACAAAAACTAGGTCAACCAGACAGTTCTTTTTTGAACTACTATTTAGGCAGTAGCTCAGGATAAACTTCTGATGTGTATAAAGTGATTCTACAAGGTTGTTGGGTACAAACAACAAGCTTTACATCTAACTCCATCCCAGATTCATCTTTTTAAACTTGCCGGGATCAAATGATAAGCTCTACGACCAACTCTGTCTTAGAGTTATCTCTTTAAACTTGCCGGGATCAAACGACAAACTCTACGTTCAACTCCATCTCAGAGTTGCCTTTCCAAATGCAAACAACAAGTTTAAATGTTCAACTCCATCTCAGAGTCCTCTCTCCAAACTTGTCGGAATCAAACGACAAGCTCTACGACTAACTCCGTCTCAGAGTTGTCTCCCCAAACTTTCCAGGATCAAACGATAAACTCGATCCTAGAGTTGCCTCTACAAAATTGCTGGGCACAAACATCAGGTTCAAACGGCCAACTTCGTCTCACAGTTGTCTCAACAAACTTTTTAGGGTCAAACAGCAAGTCCGTAGTCTGACCGCCTTTGAAAGTTTAATCCTCCAACAGCTCTTCTAGGTCAGCTACATATGCAAAATCCAACAATCAAAATACTCAGCTCCCAAACCCATGGAACACTCGTTCAACAACAAAGCGCTCGATCAACAAAATAGGTGAACAACACAATGCTTGGTCAACCAAAGAGCGTTTCAATGAAACGAGTGACGAGACACTTGATAAAAAAAACACAAGGTGATCAAGTCTACAAGCTCTCTAGAGCCCAACCTCAAACTTCACCAGCAACCCGCTTCGAAGATCTATAGGAAACAACTCTAGCTACAATGAAACAAGCTTGATCCAACTTCGAAGCTACCCGAATCCAAAACCCTGAACTCCTAGACCTTCATCAAGTTTGACTTCAAAAGTCCAAGGCCCCGTCGAGCTTGTCCACATCTCAGCTTGACAAACAAGCTCACCGACGACTCCCTAGCACAACAAAGGAGGTTTCCGAGCCTGTAGCATGCCGAGGACAGCCTGGCCAAGCTCATAGCTTGACCAACGACAGATGGAGGAGCTCTCTCAAAGCAACTCTGTCGAGCTCGTTGCAAACTCGAGGCCTAACTCGACAACACCCCAAGTAGCTCGCTCGCAGCCCATGGTCGCCAAAAAGCAGGATTGCTGAGCTCGAGCTCATTCCAGAAGAGCTCGACCGTAGCAGCTCACCAAGAAGAAGCCAAGCTCGTCAAAGATTGCAGCTCACTATGCCGAAACTCATGGTCGCACAAAGACTAGCTCATCGAAGACAGTGATTAGTTAGAATTTATCTAGTTTTTAACTTGTTTTAAATAGGTTTTATTAGTGGTTTATTTTTATTTATGTTTTATTTTTATTACATTTTGGTTTATATTTTAATTTGTAGGAAAAGGGGTTGAAGAGTTGATGATTGTGATGCAAAAAGAATGGATTACAGCCTCCCAGTGTTGAAGAACATAGCCATAATTCGTGGGAAACAGTTGGAAGGACAATTGAAGAGACAGAGAGAATTACGGCCCCCCAGTGTTTTCCATTATGGCCGTAATTCGTGGAGAATCTGCTGAAGAGTCGCAGTTTGATGATTATGACCCCCCAGTGTTGCGCGTTATGGCCATATTTATGGCAGAATTCTGTAACAGCTCATAATAATGGCTGAATCGGTTACTCTTTCTTTATGGGTCTTAAAGAGGTTGTAATGGCACTTGATTAGGGGTAAAACTAGGCTATAAATGTAGGCTTTCAGATCCTAAAAAGGGGGGCTTCCTCTCCATTTTCTCTGGGAGCAAAACTTATGTTCTTTGGTATTATGTTCAACCAACTTTTCTTTGGATTAAGCTTTGAATAAATTTCGGTTTCTATTACCTTCTAATCTTCATCTCTTACTTGTTAAAGTTCTGAATGTCAAATTTACATTGTCTTATTTATATTTTAATCATGTGTGAGTAGTTTCTTTTATCTTGGGATTGATTATATTCCAATAATGAATTATTGATTAAGTCTAGTTTTCTTTCCTTAGATGTTATGAGCATTTTTCTATTCTTAATTTAATCTTGAGTTTTGCTTTGTCTGCAATTGTAATCAATATGATTGTATGAACTTTAGATATCATATTAAGCACTGAAAAGTGAGAATTTGATATTGGAATTACAAGATTAAACAAGGGGATCAATTCATGAAAATAGAATTGGTTTTCTTGAGGCTTAGAAATAATTGTTCTTAATGAGTTTTATCATTCCTTCTACCATGAAAATAGGTGGAATCTATGTCTGAAACATATTATTGTACTTTGAAAAAATGCAATAATCACATTTGTTTATTTAGCCTTTAAGAATCCATTGTTCATCCTCAAAGGAAAGTAACTAGCTTAAAAGTAATTATCACTGGAAGAACATCAATCCCAAGAGCTTTTTATTCTCTAAATTAAACTCTTTTTATTTTTTCGGCAACGACAATATCATTTTGACTTAGTTCTTTTAGCTAATCATATTAGTGAGAGAAATTAGTACTCAATTTTAAGTCCTTGTGGGAACGATATTTTTATTACACGATAAAACCGTGTACTTGCGGGCTTATCAAGTTTTTGGCACCGCTGCCGGGGACTTAAGTCGTTGATATTGAATTTTCTTTCTATATCGGTTAGACTAAATTTTTTTTTCTGTTGTTTCTGTTATCATCTTCTTTGTTTTCTGCTGACTTTTCAGTGAATGCGAAGAGTCCGAAGTGTTGGTGATCTTGTTGAACCAGTGCCTGAGATAGAAAGGTTCTTCCATAGAAGAAGAAGAGAACAATGCAAGGCAAGGGCTGAAACAGGAGAGTCCAGCATGGCTGAAGATACAAGGTCTTTGAAGGAGTTTGCTTCCCCTAATACCACGGGGTTGCAATCTAGCATCACTCGCCCGACAGTGGAGGCAAACAACTTCGAGTTGAAGCCCTCTCTACCTTCCATGGTGCAGCAAAATCAATTTGGAGGTGCTCCAACGGATGATCCAAATCTCCATTTGTCTATGTTCTTGGAGTTTTGTGACACTCTAAAGATGAATGGTGTCACTGCGGATGCCATAAGATTGAGGCTTTTCCCTTTTTCCTTGAGGGATAGAGCAAGAGCTTGGCTACACTCACTTCCAAACGGTTCCATAACTACATGGGATCAATTGTCTCAAGTATTTCTTTCCAAGTACTTCCCTCCGAGCAAAACTGCACAACTCAGAAATCAAATAACAACTTTTGCTCAAAAGGATGGAGAGTCTCTCTATGAGGCATGGGAACGTTTCAAGGAATTGTTGAGGCTTTGTCCTCATCATGGGCTGGAAAAATGGTTAATAGTGCATACCTTTTACAATGGGCTCAATTACAACACTAGGATGACAGTGGACGCAGCAGGAGGTGCTTTGATGAACAAAAACACCACAAAAGCTTATGCTCTCATTGAGGATATGGCACAAACTCACTACCAATGGTCAAGTGATCGTGCTCCTCAAAAGAAAGGCGGCAGGTATGATGTTGATGCTATAGACCATTTAGCTACTAAAGTTGATGCTTTATTTCAAAAATTTGATAAAATGAGTATGAATGCTGTTACTCCTAATGTTGCAACTTGTGAAATTTGTGGTGTTGTTGGTCATACTGTAGTTGAATGTCAACTTGGGAATTCATCTAGTGGGGGTCCTAATAATGAGCAAGTTAACTTTGTTAACAATTTTAATCAAAAAGGGGACCAATTTTCTAGTACTTACAATCAGGGGTGGAGGAATCACCCAAATTTTTCCTATAAAAATCCTCCACTTAATCCCATTCCCCAAGCTTCATCTAAGCCCCCTGGTTTTCAAGGACAAAGAGGTTTTAATCCTCCTCAAAAATCCAATTTGGAAAATTTGCTGGAAAATTTTGTTTTGACTCAAAGCAAGCAAAATGAGGAGTTTAAAACTCAAAACCAAGTGGTGGGTGAGGCCATTAAGCAGTTAGCATCTAAGGTAGATTCTTTGACCACCCTAATAAGATGCTAAAGACCCAAATTACCCAAATAGCCCAACATGTTGGCTCTTCTTCTAGGCCACCCGATACATTTCTAGGACAACCAGAATCCAATCCTAAGGGGCATGTAGCTGCCATTACTTTAAGAAGTGGGAAGAAACTAGTGGAACCTAAGGGTAGAGAAGAAAAAGAGAGTGAAAATGAGAAAAATGAAATGGTTCAGCCATCACTTGAGGAGGTTGAGAAGGAAAAGAGAGGTGAAGATGAGAAAGAAACTCCCTATGTTGCCCCTGCACCATATAAGCCACCTATACCCTTTCCCCAAAGATTGGCCAAGGCTAAAATTGAAAGGCAATTTAGGAAGTTTTTGGATGTTCTTAACAAGTTGTATATAAATGTTCCATTTACTGAAGCTTTGTCTCAAATGCCATCATATGCAAAATTTTTGAAAGAGATTTTGTCAAATAAAAGAAAGCTTGATGACTATGAGACTGTGGCATTAACTGAAGAATGCAGTGCTATAATTCAAAATAAATTGCCTCCTAAACTCAAAGATCCTGGTAGCTTTTCTGTTCCATGTGTTATTGGTGAAATGAGTTTTAACCGTGCTTTGTGTGATCTTGGAGCTAGTGTTAGTCTCATGCCTTTGTCAATTTGCAAAAAGATTAAGATGGGTGACTTGAAGCCTACAACCATTTCCCTGCAACTAGCGGATCGTTCGGTCAAGTATCCTATAGGTATATTGGAAGATGTGCCTATTAAGGTAGGTAAGTTTTTCATTCCAGCTGATTTTGTTGTATTGGAAATGGAAGAAGATGCTCAAATCCCACTCATACTTGGGAGACCTTTTCTTGCTACAACAGGTGCCGTTATTGATGTAAAAAATGGCAAGCTTACTTTGAATGTGGGTGATGAGAGGGTAGAATTTAATTTGCCTAATGTTATTAAATGCCCTTCTCTTGAGAATTCTTGCTGCAGGATTGATTTGATAGATCAATGTGTCAAGGAAGATCCGGTTGGAAAGATATCCATTGATGCATTGGAGGTCTGTTTGGTGAGAAGTGGTGATCAAGGAGATGAAGATAAAGAAGTTGCTGCATATGCAAAGTTGTTAGATGCCAACCCTCCGACTTCTAAATTTCAATTTGAAGACCTAAAAGCCGGGACTGAAGCTTCATCCCTTAAAGAATCCCCACAGGTAGAACTCAAACCCCTTCCTTCAAATCTCAGGTATGAATTTCTTGGTCCGAACTCTACATTCCCTGTGACTGTAAGTGCTAATCTAAGTGATGATGAAACTACAAAATTGCTTGAAATTCTTAGATTGCATCAAAGGGCCATTGGGTACATTATAGATGACATTAAGGGGATTAATCCATCCATTTGCATGCATAGAATTCTGTTGGAAGATGACTATAAGCCTTCTATTGAGCATCAAAGAAGGTTAAATCCTAACATGAAGGAAGTTGTGAAAAAAGAGGTGCTTAAGTTACTTGATGCTGGGGTAATTTACCCCATTTCTGATAGTGAATGGGTTAGTCCGGTTCAGGTGGTTCCTAAAAAGGGGGGCATTGTCATTGGTGGATTAATCACCCCTATAGCAATTACTCTAAATTATACTAATCAAATCAGTGAGCTAGCTGAATTGCAGGGAAGTAACAGAATTAATTTGGAAGCTTGTCTGGTCATAAAAATGATTACCAAGCTGAATGATGTTTACCATTTGATACTCCCGGATGGTTCTACAATGGCATTGCCAAATCCAGTCAGAACCACAGTGAGGAATAGAGCCAATTGGAAGTTTGAGGGAGTCATTGATGAACCAGAGGAGCCATATTTGCAACTTCCTCCTCCTTCAGAGCCTAATAGTCCATCTTCATCTCATCATCATGAGAATCCTGACTTGAATGCTAGGATGGCAACCATGGAGGAAGAGCAGCAAAGACAAGGGCATGTTTTGGACAGTATGAATACCATGATGTCAGCTATGTATAGTTGGCATATTTCTCAAGGCCATTTTCCTCCGCTTCCGTAGCTTGACAGTGAAAGAAAAGAAGAGGCACTACTGATGGTGACCTCAAGACAGGGGAGTATTGCTTTTCTCTCTTTTGTTTTATTTTGTTTCTTTATTTCTTTTTCTTCTTGCATATGTCTGTGTCAGTCTTCTAGCTTTTATCTTTCTTCCCATGTGCAGTACTTGGTTAATTGATGGGTATCCAATGAGCACAATTGAGAATATTGACAGCTTTACTACTTGTTGGGGCCATACACAAACAACCTAGATGGATTTTGGCATTAGGATAGTTGGGAAGAATCTTGAAAATATCTAACTAAATTTAATTTTTGGTTCCTTTGGTGACACTCACTGCACATTGGTTACTGGAGAAATGTCTGTGTTGATCTATTAAAAAAAAAAAAAAGACTACTGAAAATAGAATAGCTCAACACCCCTTTGAGGTCATAGGTTACTAGGGAAATACTCTTTGTACCCTTTTGAGACTGATTGGCTACTGGGAAAAAACGACACTCCTTTGAGACCAAGTGTGGCAATTGCTTTGTTTGCATATGAGTGGAGGACCCAAGCAAAAGATGCTGGGAAACTAAGCCTAAAAATGACAAGACCAAGAGTAATAATTTAGGTCTCTCTCAATGTTCTGATGCCTTGAACAATCTGATAATGCTATGCACTAGGTTTCAATAAGTAGTATGTTGAAATTGTGAAAATTGTGTCATTAGATACCATCAAAGAACTTTGAATTGGTGTGGTCGAAACAAGGAATTTCTAAGTCTGGCCATTTGTTGTGATTTGCTTGAGGACAAGCAAAGATCTAAGCATGGGGGAGTTTGATAAGTTAGAATTTATCTAGTTTTTAACTTGTTTTAAATAGGTTTTATTAGTGGTTTATTTTTATTTATGTTTTATTTTTATTACATTTTGGTTTATATTTTAATTTGTAGGAAAAGGGGTTGAAGAGTTGATGATTGTGATGCAAACAGAATGGATTACAGCCTCCCAGTGTTGAAGAACATAGCCATAATTCGTGGGAAACAGTTGGAAGGACAATTGAAGAGACAGAGAGAATTACGGCCCCCCCAGTGTTTTCCATTATGGCCGTAATTCGTGGAGAATCTGCTGAAGAGTCGCAGTTTGACGATTATGACCCCCCCAGTGTTGCGCGTTATGACCATATTTATGGCAGAATTCTGTAACAGCTCATAATAATGGCTGAATCGGTTACTCTTTCTTTATGGGTCTTAAAGGAGTTGTAATGGCACTTGATTAGGGGTAAAACTAGGCTATAAATGTAGGCTTTCAGATCCTAAAAAGGGGGGCTTCCTCTCCATTTTCTCTGGGAGCAAAACTTATGTTCTTTGGTATCATGTTCAACCAACTTTTCTTTGGCTTAAGCTTTGAATAAATTTCAGTTTCTATTACCTTCTAATCTTCATCTCTTACTTGTTAAAGTTCTGAATGTCAAATTTACATTGTCTTATTTATATTTTAATCATGTGTGAGTAGTTTCTTTTATCTTGGGATTGATTATATTCCAATAATGAATTATTGATTAAGTCTAGTTTTCTTTCCTTAGATGTTATGAGCATTTTTCTATTCTTAATTTAATCTTGAGTTTTGCTTTGTCTGCAATTGTAATCAATATGATTGTATGAACTCTAGATATCATATTAAGCACTGAAAAGTGAGAATTTGATATTGGAATTACAAGATTAAACAAGGCGATCAATTCATGAAAATAGAATTGGTTTTCTTGAGGCTTAGAAATAATTGTTCTTAATGAGTTTTATCATTCCTTCTACCATGAAAATAGGTGGAATCTATGTCTGAAACATATTATTGTACTTTGAAAGAATGCAATAATCACATTTGTTTATTTAGCCTTTAAGAATCCATTGTTCATCCTCAAAGGAAAGTAACTAGCTTAAAAGTAATTATCACTGGAAGAACATCAATCCCAAGAGCTTTTTATTCTCTAAATTAAACTCTTTTTATTTTTTCGGCAACAACGATATCATTTTGACTTAGTTCTTTTAGCTAATCATCTTAGTGAGAGAAATTAGTACTCAATTTTAAGTCCTTGTGGGAACGATATTTTTATTACGCGATAAAACCGTGCACTTGCGGGCTTATCAGACAGATTGACCAAATAGCAGCTCGCCCAAAGCTCGCCAACAATAGCTTGCCACACACTTTAGGTCAAAAACTCCTCAGCTCGATAGGAAGAGGAGCTCAACCACAAGCTCGCCTGCAACGAGCTTACCAAAAGCTTGCTCGCCAAATCCTCAGCTCGACGAAGAAGACGAAGAGGAGGTCGCCCGAAGCTTGGTCTCGATGAAGAAACTAGCTAGCCCATAATCTAGCTCGATAAAAAAGAGCTTGTCGAAAGCTTTGGTCCCCCAAACACCAAGTTTGAAGGATCCCTGGCAACCTTGATCGCCCACTCTTAGCTCAATGAAGAGCTAGGTCGACGTAGCCCCAGCTTGCCTGCAGCCGAGCTCGACAAAGACAAAGGTCGCCTAACACCGTAAGCTCCATCACTCAAAGTAGTGCTCGCCGAGGACTAAGCTCGCCTCAAAGCAGTGCAGGTCCATCGGTCGAGTAAGCAACCATCAAATTCAGATCATGGTGTTCAATCAACATCCGGATATACTCTCGGGAGCTCTAACTACTTTTTACGGCGACAGTCAAAGATTAGATCTTTAATAGTTTCCTTCAAATAAAAACTCACTAATCTGTTGCTCCCACACCAAATAAGCAGCAACAGTTCTCATCTCTATTTTTTTACCTTTGTAATTCTATAAGTATTTGACCGAATGACTCTGTAGAACCCCGTATTTTCAAATATTATTTTAATTATTTGAAAATGAATTTAAATGATTTTTGAGGATTTAATAAATGCTTTCTAAGAAATTTATTCTTTGGTACACGTGCAAAACACGTGCAAATGATTTTTAGAAGTTTGGAAAATTAAGTTTTCTTTATGAAAAATCATTATTTATTATTTGAGAATTATTTAGTATTTTTCCAGATTTTTCTGAACTTAATTATGCGTATTTGCAATTTTTGAGAAAAGAAGGACTTATTTGCAAAATTGACAATTTCAAGGGTTAAAATGCAAATTATAATTTCTGGGCATTCCGATCAGTATTTGTTGAAGTTTAGAAACATATTTTTCTATTAGACCCTAATTTAAATTATATTTGATTTAGTTTTCAAGGATACAATTATATATGTAAGATGTACTCTTAAAAGGATTATTTTGCAAATTGGGTGAAAACCCTAATATTTTAATCCGGCATATATAAGGGAAATCCCTTTCCCAGCCGTCATTCACAATATTTAGAATATTGAGATTTCTTTGAGGAACAAGAGGAGAATTCTTGGATCTAGCAAGGAGAAAGTTTGTGGATCTTTTCTTCAAATCAGGTGAGTTGGTTTGTTTGTTTTGCTTTGTTTTGTTTGTTCTGATTGGTAGATGACATGAGATCTTTGTTATGTTTGTTTGTGATCATTATACCATTCTTTGTTAGTCCCATTGTATGTAGGACATGGATCTTTAATTCAATATGGATGATGAGAACTTTTATTTGATATTTGGACCATGATGAGAAAAGATTTAGATTTGTTGAGGATATGTTGATTTATGAGATCATGTTGTTAGAAAGCAAATTTAGAACTGATTATGTTAAGCTTGGATATTAAACATCTGGATCTAGTGATTGCAAACCAATTTTGATTATGTGTTGAGGAAGACATTTAGTTAGGTTGAGAAAACCCTAATGGGAGAATTGAGAATTTAGATCATGAGAATATGGGATCGGAGAAATTGATTGATTGAGTAATGTAACCATGATAGAGAATGTTGAGAATTGTTCATTTGCCCGAATATAAATTAACTTTATGATCAGTAATTCTTTAGAAAACTTCAAGATGATTTGTGTTCAGATCTGTAGCCGTCAGTCGACTGATCTGATGTGCAGTCGACTGGTACGAGCTTACAGTGTACTTTTGAGTTTTGAGATTTGTTCGGGACGGTCGACCTAGACTGTGGTCAGTCGACTGACCCTCTGCTTGTGGTTTTGTTCAGTTCTTTCGGGGCAGTCGACTGACTTCTTGGGTAAGTCGACTGGTCATGCCTTAGATCATTTTCGTAAAATGTTGGGATATGTCCTCTGGACAGTCGACTGGTCCATTGTACAGTCGACTGGTCCTGTAGGATCTTTGTATTTGATTTGAGATATTTTGTTTAGTGTTTGATTTTGAGACATTCGTTTAGTACTTGATTCTGAGATATTGTTCAGTATTTGATGTTGAGACATTTGTTCAGTGTTTGATTTTAAGATGTTCAGCTAAGTATTGGTTTTTGAGATGTTCAATTAAGAACATGATTTTGGAAATATTTTGTTGAGCCACTTGTTAAGTGGAATTTGTTCAGATATTTGTTTTGAGTCTCTAGAGGTACGTGGCCCTAGTATACCGGTACTTGTTCAGTCATTTGTTGAGGCCCTTTGAGGCGAATTTTCAGTTATTCAGATTTTTAGTCCGGTAGGGTACACTACTCTAGGAGATTTGTTCAGCAACCCAAACTAATAAGGACAGGCATTAGTAGTGTCATGACGAATGAGAACTTGAGTTATGCACCTCAGTATGACTTTTGATGTAGGATTAGTCTCCTGAATTATCCAAGTAGTTAACTTGAGATGTGTGATTTATCTCCGGAATTATCCAGGTAGTTAACCTGAGATGTGAGATATTTCTCCGGAATTATCCAAGTAATTATCTTGAGATGTGGGATTGAACTACGGAATGATCGGAGTCGAGGCGACACTTTTGGGGTATTATTGTGGTTATGAGTCTATGTTTAGATGTGGGATGATCTCCTGAATTATCCAGGGTAAATACCTGTGATGTGGGATCAATCTCCGGAATGATCAAGCATGGGCAAATTATCATAGTTTATCTTCATCTCTGAGTAGTCATCGTTGTCAGCATGTAGTCATGATGTTTTCTTGAATCACTTTTATGCATTTGGATTTCCTGTTTTCGGCACACACTTGGCTTTTGGTTTTGGTATCACCCCTTATTCGTTGTTGTTACTTCATACTTTAGTGTTGATTATTATTTGTTGGATATTATGTTTTATGTTCATTTATGTTATTTGTTTGATTAGTTGCCACTCACACCATTTTTATGGCTGACCCCTTTAGTTTGGGGGTTAGGGTTCAACTCTAGCCTCACTTGTTGCAGGTTACTGCTTAGAGTGGGAGGTTGGATGCTTAAGGTTGCATTTGAGACCATTTGGACTATTTAGTTTTGTGTAAAATTTGTAAAAACATATTGTGTGGTTATTGAGTTGTAAATGTAAAGAAATATTTGGGTTGAGATGTTTAGACTTCCGCTGTGATTTGTAATAATTGTTGTAATAAAAGAAAGAAAATGTTAGTGGTGTTGTTGGTGTTTATTGTTCTATTGAAGTGGATTGCTGGGATTTCGCCACTTATTTTCTAAGCTCTCATATTAGAAATTTGGGGCGCTACAGACTCAATAAGATGATAACATTGTATTTCCCAAATATATCCGAATCTAACAATACGAGTGAAGGTACCTCATAAAGTATAGAAATAATAAAGTGCGTTTGTCCAACTACTAAGTTTTAGAAATTATTATACATCTATGATTGCCCCGGCAATTTGATTTACAAACAAATAAAACTTTGATTAAGTTACGGATGTCTTATTTAAATTAAGTTGAATTAGTTAAAATTTTAATTAAGTTGTCTTTACAAGTAACTTGCAAACTATGTTGGTTGCGGGTTTGAAATCCTGTGGGGTTCGGATTTTGTTTAAAAATTCACCATTTGAGTATTTTTATCATAAAAGTTATATTTTTGATGTTTTGTATATATAGAAACTGGTACAAGTATTTTTGGGGTAATTTCCACAATGAATTAAATGATTAAATATGGTTTTGATAATTATTAAGCTGGGGTTCTTTGAAGTCCTATTATAACATTTTGAAAAATTTTATCTAGTTATTTGAGGATGAATAGGAGGATGGAATAAATAAGAGATGAACTGTGTGTATGAAAGAATGGAATTTGTAATGATTTTAAAAGAGGTTAAGGAAAACCTAGAAAGTTTATGAATTTTGGAATGTGTGGATTTAGAAGGTATTTTGATTCTGATTGAGAGACTTATTAATTTCAGTTTGAGGTTTGATTTTAAGATTTAATTAGTTTCGGTTTGGGCTAAATAAACTTCGGATTGAGTTAACTATGTAGAGAACTATAATTTGATTTGGAAAAGTTGATAATAATGGATAAATTAGACTTGTGAGAGGTAAGTAGTTTTCTTTTGAGATGGTTTGGAGCGGTCGTAGATAACATTAGCAAAACCAAAAAAATATTAACTACTATCTTTTGAATGAATACATTAGTTGATTTTAAAACTTGTTTTGTTTGAATGAATAGAAGAAAAATTAATTGTTTTTGGAAAATCATGTCTTGGACCTCAGGCCATAAACCCTGGTTTGGACAAAACTGATAAGCTAACCCATGGTTAGAAAAGTCAGAACTAGGGCTGCAAACGAGCCGAGTCGAGTCGAGTATCTTGAGGCTCGAGCTCGGCCGTTAAGCAATCGAGCTCAGTTTTCAAGCTTGAGCTAGGCTCGAGTCGAGTTTTGATCGAGTTCGAGTCGATTAGCTCGCGAGCTTAGTCTAACAATCACAACAAGCCCAAGCTCGAGCTCTGCTAGATAAGCCATCGAGCTTGAGCTCGTCTCGAGCCGAGCTTTGACCGAGCTTTGATCGAGCTCGAGCCGAGTAGCTCGCAAGTAGCTTGGTTCGTTTGCACCCCTAGTCAGATGGTAATGAAAAATAAATATTAATCAATATATATTTATTTTTTTTGCTTTTTTAATAAAAGGTGGAAGATTAGTCAATAGTTAGAGGCAATTATTGTTACAAATTCTTTGTAATAAAATCAAACATGATTGAGAGGCACAAAAATGAAGAAGCAGAAGAAGAAGAAGAGGGAGAAAACCAACAAATAAAAGAAAAGAAAAGAAAAGGAACAGAAATAACAAAATTACAAACCAAAGTTGGTTACGTCGAGGCTTGTGTACCACATAATCTCCTTAAAACAGATTTTGCCTCTTCCGGTTGCTGGAATTTGCGTAGGCATTTGTCTCCTAGGATACAATGATAGAAGAGTTGACTCAGGCACCACGTTAGGCTTTCGAACCAGAACAAGGTCTGAAGTCTCACTGAATGACTAAGAATGGAACCTGACTTTGAAGCACAGAACAGAGTGGGAGGGGAAGAGTTTCTGTTGTTTTCATTCAGGGGAGAGGGGGCCTCTATTTATAGGTCCAGGGCCAGACAGAGGTTTGAATGCAGTACTGTAACGGTAGAAAAAATTGTTACGTGAATAAATGGCAGACAAAACCGTTTCTATATTTAATTCAAACGTTACAGGTCAAAGAAAAAAACTATAGCAAAAAGTGGCTTTGTATGGGGTGGGCACACGTCGGTCCGACCTTCGTTTCCGTAAAACGTACAGGCGCACGCAAGTCGCATATAATCCGACCCGAGATTTGCACCCCCCCCCGCGCGCGCGAGAGAGAGAGTGAAAGAGAGAGAGAGAGAGAGAGAGAGAGAGAGAGAGAGAGAGAAAGAGCCTCTTGGCTTGCTATTTTACAATGCCAAGAAAGAGGTCATTATATATCCTCTTCTATTTCCATTGTTTTTTTCCGATGTGGGACTAAAATCCTTCAACTCATTTTCAAAGATGAAAATGCCTCACTTTGGGAGACAATTTTTCATTCACCCGATAACCATTATGAGGAAATAAATATATAATTTTGATCTACTCACGAAGGAGAACAAAAATCCATTAAGATCTCTCACTAATTCATAGAGGATCTTACTAAAAAAATTGCTCAAAAACTAGTTCGTAAATGGTGTATAAAATACCAATTTTCTAACATTCCCCACATGAATGAAATTGGCGACCACAGACACGACAGACAGACACGACAGACTGACACGACAGACTGACATGATTGACTTGGTGATTAAATTCAGCAGTCGAGACCTACATAGGATAGGTAGGTGTTACCTTTGAACCTTCTCTTATGAAAATATGTTTACTTTACTAACTAAATAGTAGACGCGATGTCCTTAACTGTTCCGTCATTTGTCTAAAAGATGAAATATCTGACATAAGATTCTTTCTAACGCATTTCAGTTCTCACTGTTATGTTTGTTTTGGCCATGAACATACGCCTGGTTCTGCAAGAGCTTTAACATGAATATTGCCCTACATTATTCCCTTGGAAGCGGTCTTTCTTCCATCTCACATAGGTGACATCTTAGTTAAGAGTAACCTGCATTATCCTGCACGGATTTTCGACGCATAAGAATCATTAAAAGCATAGTTTAGCCTCTAACCTTACGGGTATCACTATTTCATCATAGGAATGGACATGGGGAAATCTCTACAGTGATCCAACATGGTTTTTATAATTTAGTTGTCCCTTTGAATCTAGATCTTGGGATCTCCAATCAACTAGGTTGGGTGTCCATTGTATCGACTTATTCTTTCATGGGCTTTAGTCCCATTCCGGTCACGCCCCACTTCCCAAAAATACAGAATGCAAGCACGTGATGTTGGCCCAGTGAATGACTTGCATCATTCATAAGCTGTTATCGATTCAACTCAGTAATATGAACAAGAAAGTAATACAACCATGCATGCATTAAAGGAGTAATCAAATGAATAACAACACTTGAAATTTAAGCATAAAATAACCAAACATAATAATAATCCAACATCTGGAATCAACAATAACAATATTCGGGTCAAAAGCTCACAATACAAGAAATAATAATGTTTAATTATTTAAGTCCTTAAAACAAAACAATAATTATTTAGGCGGCGATGCAAATCAATCCTTTCACCATTGTTGTTCTCCTAGTCCATTAGACAATTCTCCTTGATTACCTGTGAGTTGTTCTAATAAAAGAGTGAATAATATGTCCTTAGAGCAAGTCGTGGACAGCAAGTAGAGAAAATAATGAAATAATGGCATTTACGGTATGACAATGAATTCAATAAACAATAGAGTCGATGGCAATGAACAATGGAAAAATAATAACGATGCAATCTACAATAACGATGATTGATAACGATGACAATAAATGATAACAATAACGGTAAACAATAACGATAACAATATGCAATGACAATGCAGTGAAAATCTTAAGTCTATTATTCATTTTAATCCTAACTAATGCATGTACTACTGTGTCCCATATGTTCCATACCACAGGTTCGATGCATACAATCAATTTCGTTTAGACTAAGGTGGTAGATTATATAGGTCATGTACTTGGCACGATATAACATTAAAATGACAACACTGGCTATTGCAGCAATTTCTTGCACAATGACGATAATGATATTTTGGAAACGCGACTCACACTTCTGAGTACAGTCACTATATTATCAACTACTCTAGTCAACCCTTCACCCCGGCTTGATTAACATTCTTTATTAATTCAACATGCAATACTAATAGGGAACAATAAGGACAGAAATATCAATAGAAAACGATAATGTGATTAATAAGGGACACTAGAATGATGAAAATAAAACCCTAAGATCGTGTAATGTACTCCATACAATTAAATGCACCAAATACAACATTATAGATTCAATTATATATTATCAAACATGGAAACTCAATTTTGGACAGCAGTAGGTTGCTGTACTAAAATTGAATTTCCCATTTCTATAGAATAGCAAATGTGGATCCGTTAGAAGTTCTAGAAACTAGACTCTTGCCCGGTTCTAACGCATATTAAAAGTCCAAAATCCGACAACAGTAGCTGGGTGAATTATAGTGTTCTTTACAGGTTACCGGTTCTAGTTGGTTATCAGTGTTAACTAGTTTCAGCTATAAAAGCAGTAAAAATAATTTTCATTACCCTAAGCATGTTAACTATCAATATGGAAATTATCTAAGTAATATTTGATCATTAGTCCATCTATTTAATCAGGTTAATATGGTATATGCATAAATCCAGACATAAAACGCAGCAACAGTAAAATTGTCATAACTCATGCAATATAAGTCGGAATTCAATAATTCTTGATGTTATGGAAACTAGAAACATGGGCCTACAATTCATGTTCAGTAAGTTTTAATTGATTCTGACTATAACTAGGTCGATTACCTTAATCTTTACAGCTTAAGGGTTCTAGCAGCAGCTTATAGTCCAAACTCTACGTGTGAAATCAAGATGTAAAATCAATATAAAAATCTAAAAAATTTAGAAAATGAATCCTAAGCATGTCTACTAAGTTTCTAGAGAGTTTCATGTCATTACACTACTATTACTATGGTGTTTCAACTGAAAGTTGTGTCGGTGTTTCACTAATTTGCAATTCTGGAAATACAGACTAGCAGCGACTAAAAGTGCAATATCTAACAGCTCACAGATCGAAATCTAGATCCGTAAGATATTATGAAAAATAGATTCATTATGCTACATTTTTTTGGTTGATTCTTATTGTAACAGGGTTGAAACTTCAGTGCAAAACAAGGCAGACAGCAAGAAATAATAAAAAGTCATCATGAACATTCATCAAAACGAACAATCTACTTATTCTTGGATCATGAAATGCATTAACAATATATACAAAAAGTTAACAAGAATTTTTACAGTGTACAAAGCCAAGTTATCATGTCACGATTCAGGTCTCAATAACACAATCGATCAACATGCATTCAATCACTATATTTTTCTATATACATGTTTCTAATCAATTTATTCATGTCGTGTGTACATGAAAGCTTGAATCAATGGATATTGGAACAAAGTCAAGGATACTTTGGGTTAGCTCGTGTAAATACTTGATATCCCCAATAGAAGTTACACAATGCAATATTATGATAATCGAGAGAGAACTACTTGCGAAGATCAATAATCTTGAACTAGAAAAATCAAACGAGTTCAAGTGGACTTGCCTTTAGATGACGATTAGATCCTTTCACGTCCCACTTTCCAAAAATACGGAATGCAGGCACATGATGTTGGCCCAGCGAATGACTTGCATCATTCATAAACTATTATCGATTCAACTCAACAATATAAACAGGAAGTAATACAACCATGTATGCATTAAAGGAGTAATCACATGAATAACAATACTTGAAATTTAAGCATAAAATAACCAAACATAATAACAATCTAACATCTGGAATCAATAATATAATATTCGGGTCAAAAGCCCACAGATATAAGAATTAACAATGTTCAATTATTTAAGTCTTCAAAACAAAACAATAATTATTTAGGTGGCGATGCAAATTCAGTTCTTTCACCATTGTTGTTTTCCTAGTCCATCAGGCAATTCTTCTTGATTACCTGTACGATGTTCATCTAAAAGAGAGAAAAATATATCCTTAGAGCAAGTCGTTGACAGCAAGTAGAGAAATAGAGAAGTAATGGCATTTACGGTATAACAATGAATTCAATAAACAATAGAGTCGATGACAATGAACAATGAAAAAATGATAACAATGTAATGTACAATAACGATGACAATAAACGATAACAATAAAGATAAACTATAACGATAACACTGTTCAATAACGATGACAATATGCAATGACGATGCGATGAAAATCTTAAGTCTATTATTCATTTTAGTCCTAACGAATACACGTAATACTGCATCCCATAACTACAGGTTTGATGCATACAATCAATTTCGTTTAGACTAAGGTGGTAGATTCTATAGGTCATGTACTCAGCACGATATAACACTAGTTATTGTAGCAATTTCTTGTACAATAATGATAACACTGGCTATTGCAGCAATTTCTTGCACAATAACGATAACACTGGCCATTGGCGCAATTTTTTGGACGATGACGATAATGATATTTTGGGAACGAGGCCCACATTTCCGAGTACAGTCACTATATTATCAAATACTCTAGTCAACCCTTAACTCCGACTTGATTAACATTCTTTATTCTTAACATGCAATACTAATAGGGAACAATAGGGGCAGAAATATCAATGGAAAAACAATAAGACAATTAAAAAGGAACACTAGAATGATGACAACACAACCCTAAGATCATGCAATGTACTCCATACAATTAAATGCACCAAATACAACATTATAGATCCAATTATATATTATCAAACATGGAATTCCAATTCTGGACAACAGTAGGTTGCTGCACCAAAATCAGAATTTCTGTTGCTACAGAATAGCAAAAGTGGATCCGTCAGAAGTTATAGAAACTAGACTCCTGCTCGGTTCTAACGCATATTTAAAGTCCAAATTCGGACAACAGTAATTAGGTGAGTTATAGTGTTCTTTACGGGTTACAGGTTCTGCTGGTTATTAATGTTAACTAGTTTTAGTTGTAAAAGCAGTAAATATTCATTTTAAAAATTAGTAAAAATAATTTTCATTACCCTAAGCATGTTGACTATCAATCTGAAAATTATCATGGTAATATTTGATCATTAGTTCATCTATTTAATCAGGTTAACACGGTATATGCATAAATCTGAAAATAAAACGCAGCTGCAGTAAAATGGTCATAACTCATGCAATATAAGTCAGAATTCAAAAATTCTGGATGTTCTCGAAACTAGAAACATGGGTCGACTTTTCATTTTCAGAAAGTTATTGATTTTGATGACAGTATCTAGGTTGAAACAGCATGGTAATGTTCAGGTTGGAAATAAATTTCAGGGTCTCAATATATTTTTCGTGAATAAAATAATTAAAATCTTATAAACGATGAATTAGGGCTTGACAACATAAATCACAGCAAGTTATATCTATGTGAACGTGGTATTAAGATGTATAATGTCCAAAATCCTACTAATCACAATCAACTAATACACCATCAATCATATGAACAATCAACACTAGTATACAACCTACAATAGTTGTGTAATGTCATGACATGAATTGCAATAACAATCCCTATTCCTATATTCAATAATTAACTATATGAATGCATGTAAGATCTCCATAAATCGGAGACAAAAAGACGGCACGAAGTTAAGACTACTACATGGATTCGCTCGTGTAAATTCATAGTATCCCAACGATAGATAACAATAGACGATATACGATAATCAATATAGGTCTACTTGCGGAATTCAATAAACATTCTCGAATACGATACAATATAATTCGAGAGAGATGAATTGCCTTTAGAACGATGTTAGATTCGATATAGAGAATAACGAGATTAGGATCACGGGCGACAAATCACGAACACGAAGCACGAACACATGCGAGCCACGTGTAAAACACCAAAACAGCAAAACACCAACACCGGATCCTCTTCAGAACACCAAACACCAATTCTCTCTCCAAAACACCAAACACCAAATCTCTCTCCAAAACACCACACATGGATCAGCGGATCCCTACTCACAAACACCAAACAGAAAGAATCCCCTACATTGTTCTTCTTCTCAAACACGACGGAGAGAGAGAGAGAGAGAGAGAGAGAGAGAGAGACGATGGGAGACTCGACGGCGACTGCGGCGAGGAGCGACAACAGCGATAAGGGCGAAGGCGGCTGACGGCGGAGCACTGGCAATTGAGAAGCGACGCCGCAAAGAGAATTCGAAGCTCGAGCGATGCCCTATTTCGTGGCGAAACAGGGGTGGCGAATACGGCTGGTGTTCTAGCATTCGACGACGATGACGAGGGGGCAAGGGATCTTTAGTGGTTTCGGGGGACAAAAGAGAGGCGAAGACGGCGACAAGAAGGCGATGGTGATAATGGGTTCGAGCAGTGCGGCGGAGACGAGTTCGGTGGGAGGCGATGGGAGGACAATGGGCTTAGGTGGGTTTCGGTTGAAACGAAGTGGGGGAGAGAGACGGTGGTTGAACAGTAAAAGAGAGGGTAGCACAGCAAAGGGGGTTACACAGTGGGGTTAGGGTAATGGCGGAAAGTTGATTAGGGTTTTCTGAATAGTAATTGGGGGGGGGGGTTATTATAATAATGATAGTATTATAATAATCACAATATTGATGAGGATTGCAACAAAGATTATTAGGGATTCAAATTCGGGGGTTACAGGATGTGATAATGATTTGGAGGGATTTTTGGAGATTGACTGTTAGTGGAGATATGGGTTGGTTTTGGGTTAGTGGGTTTGAGCGTAGGATCCAATAGAGTAGGCTTATAGCTTTTTGGGTACAATATGGGTCAAATAGAAGGACAATTCTCAAGCCAACAAGATAAAATACAAAATCATGAAATTAAAATTGAATTAGAAATACAAGGAGTAAGACTCAAATAATCAAACTGAAATCAAGGATAAATAATGAATAATATTAGAATTGATATTGTTTGATACAATAAATGAAACAAAATGAAATGTTATAGAATTACAATGGAGATCAATAATAAATAGGAAAAAAGAAAACAGGAGTTACAGATCCGAATGAGCAAAGAATAACGGGATCAGAATCCCGAGCGATGCGGTGACGAGCAAACGATCGCGTTGATCATGATCGGGCACGGATCTTGATGGGGATCAAGATCGGATGATCGGACGGCTGAGATTGAAGATCAAGATCAAGATTAAGATCAAGATGATGATCACGATCACGATGATCAAAAGAGATCCGACTGTGGAGATCAAGATCGTGATGATGATGATGATGGTGATGATGATCAATGCAAATCCAACGGTCAAGATCAACGGATCAAGAGGTGATTACTGTAACGCCCCCGGATCCCCATTACCGGACATCCGTGACATCACCAAGATCCTTGCTTTCAAATGCATCTCAACATAGTAAATAACTCGGAAACTTAAAAACTTTTATTGCCATCAGAGTTATTACATCAATAATTATAATATCAAATTGTCCTTGAACAAGGAATACAAATACATAACTTATTACAACTGATAACAAAAATGCACTAAGACTCCTCTTGCAAAGCTATCGGCTGTCTTCCAGATTGGCAATCAATTGGCTGCTACCGAATCCTGCTGAGTGGTTTATCTGCCTCCCTGGGACTTGCCCTCGGCTTGAGCCTTCTACTGCGCAACTCTGATATTTCTGCACCCACTGGAAATGGTGGACATGTATACTGCCATTCCTCTTGGATGCCTTGCTGATCTTGGGCTCTCCTGCACTTGTGATATGATATTCATGTACCTAAATGGTGGGGTACGTCAGTAATTCTATTGACGCAATACTGATAAGAAAACAACAATCTCCAAACTGGCAACCACAAACCATCTTGACTGAAAAGGGAAGCGTGCATCCTAATTTCCTGGTGTTCGTATATACCATGGTCTAACAACTAATGCACTGATCACCTGCCTTATTGTAATACAAGCAACCTTGGAACTCTGGATACGCATGCATCTCATACTACATACGTTCCAGGCCAAAACATGATATGGTCTAATCCAGTACACGAAACAAGAATGCACACGATGCACCTGCACCTACTCTAATGCGATTCGTTTGGGAACGTATGCATCCCATACTACATAATTTCCCAAATCCACTTCGATGAAAATGTATGCATCCCATACTACATACTTTCCAAGGAGTTCGCCTTCCTGAATATAGGGTTCAATCCCTCAACATGCAATGCATTCTAATTCGGTCCACTTCCTGTTCTTGATAGTATGACATGGTTAAGGAGGTATAAATAAAAAACATAATTCGGGGCGCTACCCCATTGTCACCAATAGTTGTTGCATTGGACCTTCCTCGAAAGCTGTGACGAACTTACAGATATATACGTAGCATATACTTTGCGCAGGAGATCCATTATGATCCGTTCGTGTCCACCAACATAGAACATGATGGTCCTCGAAGGTCTAAAACCCCCTGTCTGCCAGAAAATCGACATCCCATTCTTACCATGGTACTTCAGGAATCAACAGTGCAGGATACGCACAGCAGCATGTATTCCTAATGACAGGAAGAGACAACCCCCTAATATCACCACCTACTGCTAACTCTCAGAACGAGTTGGATTATAGGGAATCATCCCTAACACCAATTCGATCTTTGAGCAAAAACAAATAAAGGAAAACTTAATCAATGCAGTTTACTGAAAACAAGTTTTTACCCAGATCACACTTGGCGTCGATCAACAATATCGAGCCTATCGCGTCTGTCAAAACAACAATCGTTATGGGAATCACATCCACTGATTCTCCATACCTTCACAGGTTAGCGACCAAATAATCCCGGCCTGTACCCCTCAGCGGGTAGTCCAATGGCGCCCCAAGGAAGCAATATAAATCTAAATGAAGGTAAGCGCATACATAACCAACAATTCTGAACATTGACGGACTCAGGCATCGAGACACCAAACATAAACCGACCAGAGCTATAACCCCACTCACTCATGTCCACCATAAGCAATAAACACAGGAACTTGTCTAAGTTTCCAAATGAAATGCTAAAAACATCATTAAAACATGATAGCTCATGATCACCACACTGCGGTATGCAGAGAGTTCCTCATCAATTGTCCGATGAAACGGTTCAAGAAAGGATAGTAGTTGTAATCCAAGCTACGCTCATCGGAAACCAACACACTCAGAATTTCTAGAAGGGTAGGGATATCCACTACAATCCCCTAGTGGACGACTCCATCACATTCCTTAAGGAGCTCAAGTCTCCAAGTCAACTTAAACTTGGAGTTTAGTCTGAACAACAGGTTGCTAACTTGCAACGTCCATAACTTCCGACACGCAATTTGGAATTTCCTGATATTCCTCATTCTGAAAAGATAAGACCCTAGTCTACAACTCTCCAGTTGACCATTTCCTCAAATTCAATCATTTTGACACCCAATAACCCTTATATACTCTCAGCAGTATGTTTCTTCTTGCACTTGCTGTACCTTTCCGATATGATAAAAGTCTACTCAGTTATCGGAATTACTTGATTCCAGGTTCTATGGAAAGGTGGGAGTGTCTACTACAACTTTCTAGTTGGACACGTCCTCAGATTCAATCCTTAAGGTCCTCAAAGATACCAATTTCCATCGGGTGCACAACAAGGGAAAAATTGATTTCCCTAGCAAACATTGCCTTGACAAGGCCGAATCTATCCCAACTTTGGAAAATCATAACTTCCAGCCTACAAACTGGAATTACAAAATTCCAGTTGGGTTAGAAAGCTGTGATTCCTTACTGCAAATCTCTAGTTGTCCAGTCGTCCAAATTCTTAACAGATAAGTCCGGGAATATCCATGTCCACGAACAAGACAAGTTGTACTAGGCTGAACATTGCCTACTTCAAAATTCGATAATAAACCAACCTTGATTCCAATGCCCATGAAATTTCAGATTATTAATCTACACATATACCATTTCATTGTGTCAAAAACTTGTATTCAGATTCAACTCACACAATGAGTTATGACTCCTCAAACATTGCATAATTTCCAGCTGCTCTTTCAGTAGGGGTTTTTGCCACTGTGTACGGTTTATTCTTGAAATCTTATCAAACGACCTCTAAAAATTCTAAAATTTTATATTATTCAAGTAGACTCATACTGCAAGCTACTCCCAAAATTTCATAGCAAAATAATAAACATACAAGGAGTTATGGCTTTTTGAACTTCAGTCCAAAACACAGTTAGCTTCAGCCGACACCATCAGACCAGTCACATTCCACAAATTTTTCGAGGCATCAAACAACCTCGAAAAATTATGAAATTTAAGACTATAGTTGTAGACAAATACAAGAGTGTCCAAAAAAATTTCCAGCTCAAATACCTTGTCTTTTCCGAGATACAAAATCGGAAAGACACAAAAATTCTTACAGCCAGCAGCTATTCTGGCTGCTCATTGTCCTGTCTTGGGCCCATTGTTTGGGCTACTAAAATGCATCCAAATATTATGAAAAAAATCATGGATACTCTACGTACATAGAAGAACAACTTTTCAAAATTTGAGCTCATAATTCCGAGCCATTTGGGCACAAGAAATTCTCAAACATACCCTCACAATCATGCTACTTAACAAAACTCATAAAAGAGTTATTTTTTTCCACACAACTTATCTTTTCCTAGCACTTCTCATACTCAAACATGGTAACAAAATCATAGCTACCACTACTAAACATCCATTCATACCCAAACAAAATAAATACCAAGAGTTTAAGAGATCACCCACATGAAGTTTGCAAAATCTCCTTGTAGCTTGGCTTCTAGCTTTGCTTGCTTGCTTCACTTTGCTCCTTGCTCTTAAAGAACTTAGCCTCCTCAAATTCCCTACTAATCCACCCTACTACAACTCCCTACTCAAAAGTCTACATCTTTCTTCTTCTCCTTCTCTTTTTTTTTTTTTTTGAAACAAGAACAATGGTGAAGGAATGAAGAAATGAGAGTGGAAAATGGGGGGTTTTATAAAAGATGGGAGCTAGGGTTGGGTTTGGCCGGATGGGATGTAGGGTGGGGATGGGGGGAGGTGGTGTGAGTGGAAGATGGGTGGATGGGATGAAGCCAACACCTTCAAGGAAAAAACTTCTTGGAAGCTTCTTTAGAAACTTCATGGAAGCTTCCCATCTCATAGTCAACCTATACACACATATCAGATCGTGAATTAATTCTACCATTGGATCACCATCAATATCAAGCCATGATGTGATGCTAGGGTTCCTAACCCTAGGTTAGGTCAAGGAACCCTAGGTCACCATACCCCAATTCTAACCCTAGTGCACAATCTCAATCCACATCCAATCCAAGCACTAGCTTTAATTGAAAGTAACCAATATATATAAGTTAAAATCTATAAAAATATAGGTTTTGTAGAAATCATAACTTTCTCCCGACAATTGTTTGGTCGAAACAATCAGGACAAAACCACAGTTTAATTGAGAAGATATTTCGAGTTTACCTCATTGGGTTCAGAACAGCTCGTATGTCTAAAATATCTCAATTTAACTGATAATTACTATGAAAAATATGTAATCGTGTGTAATATCTTAACTATGCACGAATCACTATGCAAAAATAGCTATATGCTAATTTGCAGGGTATTACAATCACGATCATGATGATCAAGTGGTAATCGGACGATTGCGATTTGATAAGGTGCTCTGATGCACTGTTGGCTGAGATGGTGGAGAGCGGCAATTGGGGGTGTGCATGGTGGCGGGGCAGGCGACTGGGCGGAGCAGGGGCATCGACTGACGGCAAGCGGTTGGCTGCGGTAGGGTGAGGCGGCAGCAGGAGCATCGGGAGTTGTGGGTTGACGGAGGAAGGCCAGGTGCTTCAATTTGGCAATGGCAGTCGACAGGAAAAGCTTCGATGACTGCAGTCGATGGTCGGGAGGAGAGCGGAGGCAGTGTCGAGATGCGATGGAGGACTGTGAAGGTGGTGGAGACGATGGAGGGCGGCTGCTATGCTTTGGAGAGGAAACAGGGGAGACGACGGGCCACGAGGAGGTTGAAGGATGCGGAGGTCCAGCGGATCGACGAGGGCGGTGTAGTCGAGGGCAAGCTCGACGATGAGGTTGGGTTCTTCGGCTACGAGGAGATTCAGAGCTTTAGTTCAGAAATGGCGACGCTTCGATGGGTTCCTTTAGGGTTGAAACAGAGGAGAGGAATCAACGGTGACTGTGACTATGAGGGCTACATCGAGGGGGAGGCTCGACTTCGATGATGGCGATGGCAATGTCAGAACGGTGGGTCGACGAGTGAGGTGTTGTCGAGGTGCAGCAATGGCCGAAGATGAGACAGGGTGTTCGATAGGTTCAGGTAGGGGATGAAGATGGCGGCAATGGAGCTAAGAGGCAATGGTGAAGGTTGGGAGGTTGAAGACAAGGCGGCTCGACTTTGGCTGAGAGGGAGTCGATGAGGAAAGGGGTAAGGGTTGGGTTAGGTTGGCAACGTAATGGTGAAGATGAGGGGTTGGGGTTGGGATTTGTTTGGCTGTTTATGGGAGAGAGAGTGAGAGTGTGTGTGTGGTTAAGGGAATTTAATTAGGTTAATTAATGAGATTAGAAATTAGTGGGAGAAATTATAGGGATAGTGGAGAGATATGGGGAATTGGGTTTATGGGATTAAAAAATTAGATAGTGGGACCAGGGTATTGGGTTAATGGGTAGACTAGGGTCCAATAAGAGAATGGGCTTGGAATGGGCTTCAAATTAAATAATTATATAATACAAGATAAATCGAAATCAATGGGCTTTACAATTTTTTTTTACCAATAATAATAACAATATGATAAGAATAATAATACATGACAAAATTCGGTTCAACATATTCATGAAAATAATTCAATAATAATAATAATAATAATAATAATAATAATAATAGCAATAATAATAATAATAATAATAATAATAATAATAATAATAATAATAATAATAATAGTAATAATAACATTATACAACAAAATAAGGATTGCCTAATCAACTTTATATTAAAATAATTTAAACGGGAAAATATATAATCGATCAATTATAAAATGGAAAGTGAAGTTAAAATACACTATTATTCGAACTAACAAACCTTTTTTGTTTAAAAAAGATTTTAATTAGAAGATCCAAAAATGAATTTAACAAATAATAATCGAAATACATATTTACGGGAACGGGGGTTACAATTCCCCTCAATGATTTATCAACTAACTCTCTATTTAACCCTTTGGTTAGCAGACGCAATGTTATCCTTTAACTTTATATAGTCCACAGAGATAACCCTAGTAGAGAGTAGTTGTCTAATGGTATTATGTCTTCGATGAATATGTACATATTGCTCTGTGCTCTACAAATTACAGATTGACTATCTGAATGTATGCAGATTGGAGGCACAGGATTTGTTCACCTTGGAATATCCTCAAGGAATTGGCGTAACCATTCACCTCTTCCCCACATTTGTCCAGTGTAATAAATTTAGATTCCATCGTGGATTTATTGATCATTGTTTGTTTCGAGGATTTTCAAGAAACTGCTGCACCACCTAGTGTAAATACATAGCCACTAGTGGATTTTGAATTATCACTAGATATCCACTTCACATCACTGTATCCTTCAAGTACAGCTGGATATCTCGTATAGTGTAACCCATAGTTACAAGTAAACTGCAAGTACTTCAGTACTCTTGTAATTGCTTGCCAATGCTTGCTTCCAGGATTACTCATACATTTACTTAGTTTACTCACTGCATAGGCTGTGTCTGGTCTTGTACAACTCATTAAGTATATTAGATTGCCTTTGATTCTAGAGTATTGTACTTGAGAAATACTCTCACCTTTATTCTTGGATAATTGTAAAGTTAGATCTATTGGAGTTCTGTCAATTCCAGAATTATCTTTATCAAAATTTTCAAGAATATTGCCAATATAATGTGACTGGCTTAAAACAAGCTCGTCTGATGTTCTTGTGATTTTAATTTCCAATATAACATCAGCTAGTCTCATGTCTTTCATATCAAACCTTGAGTTCAACATGTTTTTAGTAGATTTAATCATATTATCATTTCTTCCAACAATAAGCATGTCATCTACATACAAGCATATTATGACATATCCACTTTCAATGTCTTTGACATATATGCATTTATCACATTTATTGATCTTGAAACCATTCGTCATCATGACATTTTCAAATTTCTCATGCCATTGCTTTGGTACTTGTTTTAAGCCATATAATGACTTCACTAATTTACAAACTTTCTTTCTTGCCCTGGAGCTAAAACCTCAGGTTGCTCCATATAGATTTCTTCATCTAAAGCTCTATTAAGAAATGCTGTTTTTACATCCATTTGATGTACTTCAAGATTGCGTAAGGCTGCTATTGCAAGTACCATCCTAATGGAGTTTATTCTCGTCACAGGAGAATATGTATCAAACTAGTCCAGACCCTCTTTTTGTCTATAACCTCTGATTAGGAGTCTTGCCTTGTATTTATCAATTGATCCACCAGGTTTCATTTTTCTCTTGAAAATCCACTTGGAACCTAAATGTTTACTACCTGGTGGAAGATCCAATATTTCCAAAGTATGATTTTGCAAGATAGAATTAATTTCGCTCTTAATGGCTTCTTTCCATAGAGGACCATTACTAGAGCCCACCGCTTCTTGAAAAGTCTGGGGTTCCCCTTCAAGCATAAAAGTCAAGAAATCAGGACCAAAAGATTTTTCGGTTCTTGTTCTTTTATTACATCTAGGTTCCTCCTCAACTTCTTCATCTTGGTTTTCACTGTCTTCACTGATAGTCTCATGTGTTCGTTTGGAAGAACTTGGTTTTTTCTTAGACTTACATGGAAATACATCTTCAAAGAACGATGTATTTCTGAAATCCATTATCTTGTTCTTTGGTATCTCAGAGATATCAGATTTGTACACCAAGAACTAATAAGCACTAATATTATGTGCATAGCCGATGAAAATGCAATCAACCATTTTTTTTCTCTCCTATTTTTACTTTCTTATGTGGAGGTACTGTCACCTTAGCAAGACATCCTCGTATTCGCAAGTAATTATAGGATGGCTTTCTTCCTTTCCATAATTCATATTGAGTTTTCTTTTCTTTCTTTTTGGGCACCTTATTCAAAAGATAGTTAGCTGAAAGAATAGCTTCTCCCATAAGTTTGGTGGCAAACCAGAACTTACATTGCATTCATCATTTCCTTCAAGGTACGATTCTTTTGCTCAGCAACACCGTTGGAGTGAGGAGAATAAGGCGCTGAGGTTTCATGTATAATCCCATGTTTAGCACAAGTTTTAGCAAATGGCGATTCATACTCTCCACCTTGATCACTTCTTAGCACCTTAATGTTCTGTTGAGTTGATTCTCAACTTCATTTTTATAGAGAATAAATTTCTGTATAACTTCGTCCTTGCTTTTAAGCAAATACACATAACAATATTTTGTGCTATCATCAATAAAGGGAATAAAATATTTATTACCATCTCTTGTTTGTATCATTTTCATATCACAAATATCAGTGTGAATTAAATCAAGAGGTTCAGTGTTTCTTTCAACACTTTTAAAGGATAATCTTGTCAGTTTTGCCTCAACACAAGTTTTACACTTATGTTTGGAATCAATTTGAAATGTTGGTATATTCAAGTTAATTAATCTGCACAAAGTATCATAATTAATATGTCCTAGTCTACCATGCAATAAATTGGAAGACTCAAGCATATAAGTAGAAGAGCTTTATTGATATTCTTGACCATGGTCATTATATTGAGTTTAAACATTCCACCACTCATGTATTCTCTACCAACATACATTCCACTCTTCAACAAAACAAATTTGTTTGACTCAAACACTAAACGAAATCCGTGATTATTAAGCAACGAACCTGTTGCCGCTAAATTTGGTGTGGGGGCAAACAGATAGTATTTGTGGATTCTTAGGGAAACTGAATAGTAAACCTGTATACCTGTTCCGTCGGGGTTTGATCGTCGCTCCCACCGTACACCTGCAAAAAGTGCGAAACACCGGGGTTGTTCCCGGTGACGCACCCTCCGACGCTCAAGTCAGTAAACTGGAGGACTATGAGAGAGCACAAAAACTGGTGAAAGATTGATTACCTCTAAATGGAGATGGATGGGGGGTATTTATAGGCGTCTTAGGGAACAGATTAGGAATGTGATCCCCATGATCTGATAAGGAATATTCTCCATGTCAACAGATTAGGAATGTAATCCCTAATCCCCAGTGAGAGGATAGATATGAATCAGGGCCGTTGATTAATATTAATCAGAAACCCTAATTCTATCCCGCTGGACTGGGATTATTGCGGGTTGCACCCAGTTGAGGTGGATCCGTTCACGGGTTAATGGTTCTTTGGGGAGGAGAACCAGTACCCACTTCAGACCCGTTAGAAAGTGAAATTACCGTTTTCCCCCCAGGATTCAAGATTCGTGCCTGATTTGGACGGTCCCGATTAAACCCCATTTTTAGCCATATCACGAGCCCCCCACTCCCGAAGGCTGAGCTTGATCAGCCTTTGAGGAGTAGTTTTATTGTTCTAATGGCTAGAGGAGTTGTATCGGAGCCCAAATGGGAGGTTTTGAATCTTGAAGGAGGTGGTTTGGCGATTTTTCAAGTAGATCGAACTCTAAGTCGCTCTAGAGCCTCTTGTTGGAATATCCTCTTGACTTAAGAAAGTGTCGATTCGACGTCCTGGAGTTTTGGAAGATTATTTTTGGGCAACAATTGTTTGTTTGGGAGTGAGAAGGTACTCCTCAACTTTATAATTGCTTTCCAGGAGTTCTTCCTTATCTCTTCGAATTTTTAATTATTTTTTGGCGCGATGGCTTGGCCGTTATCCTTCGTTGAGGGGCATATACATTTGTACCACGTTTCCGACCCCCCCCTAAAGCTCGCTGACAAGGTGGCCGTGGTCCGTATGCGGTTCGGCGCATTTTTTCGAAAAGGAGAGCGAGTTCGGCATAGCCGTGAGTACTGGGAGGGAGTCCGGCATAGCGCGAGGTCCAATCTATCCCGTAACGAGGTCGGTGCCAAGAACGCTCGGTAGTGGGTGCCGAACTCGAATTTTTACCCGTAACGAGGTCGGTTCCACGAACGCTCGGCAGTGGGTGCCGGACTCGAATTTTTCCCCATAACGAGGTCGGTTCCACGAATGCTCGGCAGTGGGTGCCGAACTTGATTTTTCCCCCGTAACGAGGTCGGTGTCAAGAACGCTCGGCAGTGGGTGCCGAGCTCGAATTTTTCCCCGTAACGAGGTCGGTTCCACGAACGCTCGGCAGTGGGTGCCGAGCTTGATTTTTCCTCCGTAACGAGGTCGGTGTCAAGAACGCTCGGCAGTGGGTGCCGAACTTGATTCTTTCCCCGTAACGAGGTCGGTGTCAAGAACGCTCGGCAGTGAGTGTCGAACTCGAATTTTTACCCGTAACGAGGTCAGTTCCACGAACGCTCGGCAGTGGGTGTCGAGCTTGATTTTTTCCCCCGTAACGAGGTCGGTTCCACGAACGCTCGGCAGTGGGTGCCGAGCTTGATTTTTCCCCCGTAACGAGGTCGGTGTCAAGAACGCTCGGCAGTGGGTGCCGAACTCGAATTTTTCCCCGTAACGAGGTCGGTTCCACGAACGCTCGGCAGTGGGTGCCGAACTTGATTTTTTTCCCGTAACGAGGCCGGTGTCAAGAACGCTCGGCAGTGGGTGCCGAACTTGATTTTTTCCCCGTAACGAGGTCGGTGTCAAGAACGCTCGGCAGTGAGTGCCGAACTCGAATTTTTCCCCATAACGAGGTCGGTGTCAAGAACGCTCGGCAGTGGGTGCCGAGCTCGGATTTTTCCCCGTAACGAGGTCGGTTCCACGAACGCTCGGCAGTGGGTGCCGAACTTGATTCTTTCCCCGTAACGAGGTCGGTGTCAAGAACGCTCGGCAGTGAGTGCCGAACTCGAATTTTTACCCGTAACGAGGTCGGTTCCACGAACGCTCAGCAGTGGGTGCCGAGCTTGATTTTTTCTCCCGTAATGAGGTCGGTTCCACGAACGCTCGGCAGTGGGTGCCGAGCTTGATTTTTCCCCTGTAACGAGGTCGGTGTCAAGAACGCTCGGCAGTGGGTGCCGAACTCGAATTTTCCCCCGTAACGAGGTCGGTTCCACGAACGCTCGGCAGTGGGTGCCGAACTTGATTTTTTTCCCGTAACGAGGTCGGTGTCAAGAACGCTCGGCAGTGGGTGCCGAACTTGATTTTTTTTCCGTAACGAGGTCGGTGTCAAGAACGCTCGGCAGTGAGTGCCGAACTCGAATTTTTCCCCGTAACGAGGTCGGTGTCAAGAACGCTCGGCAGTGGGTGCCGAGCTCGAATTTTTCCCCGTAACGAGGTCGGTTCCACGAACGCTCGGCAGTGGGTGCCGAGCTTGATTTTTTCCCCCGTAACGAGGTCGGTTCCACGAACGCTCGGCAGTGGGTGCCGAGCTTGATTTTTCCCCCGTAATGAGGTCGGTGTCAAGAACGCTCGGCAGTGGGTGCCGAACTCGAATTTTTCCCCGTAACGAGGTCGGTTCCACGAACGCTCGGCAGTGGGTGCCGAACTTGATTTTTTCCCCGTAACGAGGTCGGTGTCAAGAACGCTCGGCAGTGGGTGCCGAGCTTGATTTTTCCCCCGTAACGAGGTCGGTGTCAAGACCACTCGGCAGTGGGTGCCGAGGTCCTTAACTTGTCGTTTTTCGTCATAGGAGTTTGCATCTACTGTGTGCCTTCTGAGCTTCTGACAACTTCTGACAACTCTGACAGATGGGACGTTTATTAATTGCGGTGACTTCTGGGCTTCCATCAGATGGGACGCGCATTAAATACAACTCATGATTTGGCGTGGTTAGCAAGGCGACGATTGGGGTCGCTCTGTCGTTTTGTGTAAATGGGCCGGTCGTACGGGCCCATTAACCTCGTTTGGAGCGCGCCTCTCTATAAATCCTCACCCCCCTCTCTCATTTCTCATTTCTCCTCTCTTTTGCTCGGACGGTTTCTTGTGCTCAGGCGAATTCTTTCGGTGGTCGACGTTTGATTCCGGCGAAGTTTTCCGGCGGCTATCTCTCTTAAGGTAATTTATCAATTATGTCTGTAGCTTCTGTCTCCGAAGAAGTCTCTTGGTCCGAGCCCTCCCTTGAAGTCGTCGAGGATTCGACTCCGACCCCGACCAAGGGCAAGAAGGTGTTCGGCAAGGATTCGATCGTCCAGGATCCGAAGAGGATGAGGGAGTTCGGACAACTGCCAGGGCCGTTGACAGGGCTCCATAGAGTTAGGCAGCTCCCGGAGGATCAGGCTGAGCGGATCATCCATGGGAGGGGGAGGTCCTTCGAGGAGAATGCCGCGAGGGAGACGACGGAGGTGGACGATGCGGCGTCGATCCTGCGCGAGGAGGATCTGGAAGTGATCCGGGATTCTTTTCTCATCCCGGAGGAGTACGAACTTATGCTGCCGGGCCCCGGAGTTAGGGACAACTCTCCGCTGCCAGTGACGATGTGTTGCTGGCCGGTCGACGCCTTTATCGCCGATGCTCGGTTACCTCTCCACGCGTTCGCCGTTACCGTGGTGAGTTGGTTCGGGGTCAGCCCCATCCAGCTCATGCCGAACACGTGGCGAGTGATAAATGGTTTTGTTCTCCACTGCCAGGCCGCAGGGATCGAGCCGCAGCTGAACGTGCTTCGGACGCTATACCGGCTCCACCAAGGGAATAAGTCGGATTACCGGTATTACTTGACTCCGAGGCACGGCGGCAGGCTCGTCATATGCCCCGACTCCATTAAGCACTGGCGAGAGAAGTGGTTGGTTGTGCAGAGTCGAGAGGCATGGCCGATCCCTTCGGACTGGATAGAAGGGGTGCCGAAGAGGACGAGGGCGATGCCGAAGCTCTCAGTAGAAGAAGAAGAGGCGGTCCGAATTCTCCTTGATCGGCCGAAGTATGATTGGAGGGAGCTGACGGAGGACGTCCTCTACAAGGGAGGGCTCTGCCGCGTAGATCCCAGTACGCGGCTCTCGTCAAGTTTTTATTTCCCGTACTCTCTTCCTTGTTGTTTTCAATGTGTTAACCAATTTTCGCTTTTGACGCAGAAACCATGGACTGCGACGCAGTACTGGCGCTCAGGGCAGGACTCGCGAGCAAGGTGCCTAAGAAGCGCAAGAGGGTTGCGTCCAAGCTGCCCTCGACCTCGAAATCTCCGAGGATTGCAGCCTCCGTTGAGGAGGTGGAGGTTCTCGACAGTCCGGCTGTCACTGTGGCGGGGACTTCGGCTCCGGCATCTGTGGGCGAGTTCCCCATCGCTGCCGCCCTCGCTATGCCGACGCCACCGCTGACTGTGGCAGGCGAGGAGCTCCTGATGGAGGAGCACAAGAGGATTCACATTCCGGACTGGCATTTCCGGAGGCATGATGGGTTCCTCGGGAACTCGCTGGCGAGCATGCAGGCCGTCAAGCACCTCGCCACTCCGAAAGACCGAGCCACCATGGAGGCCGGGAGAGAGGGCGACGACGTGATTGAGATCGCTCGTTCGGCGGTGTCGGTAGGTCTCGAGCTTCCTTTATTCATTGTACTCCCATAGCCCAAGTTTTTCTAACTCTTTTCGTTCTTCTTTGCTACAGATCATCGTCCACTTCGGCCACCTCACCAAGAGGTTGACAGCTCTGGAGAAGGAGCTGAAGCAAGAGTCCGACCAAGCTCGGCACGAAAAAGCTCGGATGTCGAATGAGCTCGACAAACTCCGCGTCGAGCACGAGGGCAGGTCGGCAAGGATCCAGCACCTCGAGGCTGAGGTGACGAGATTGGAGGGCGAGCTCCTTCATCAGAAGGAGGGGTCGGCCAAGCAGCTGGCCGAGGTCGAGGCAGCCAATGCTGCGGCTGTGAAGGCAGCGGAGGATGCGACCCTGGAGAAGGCGCAGGGGTTCCTCGCCCAGAATATGACGAAGGCCTTCGCCGCAGCTATCGACCGGGTGTCGAAGGAGTTTCCCGAGGTGAACGTCTCGGGGTGGAGGCTCTTCCCCGGCCATGTCGAAGGCTTCGACCCCGAGTCCGAGGGGGAGGAGGAAGAAGGGGACGACGAAGCTGACACCGAGGTCGAGGTGACCGAAGAGGTCCCTATTACCGTGGTCACACCGTTGGCGGTGGAGACCCCCTCGGAGAAGCCAACTCCCACCCGAACTCGTCGCCCGGGGAAAGAGGTCGAGCCTTGACTCCGCTTCTCGTTTTCTTGTTTTTGTTTTTTTGTTTTTCTTTTCAATCATTGTAATGCCTAATAGCGGACTGGCCACCGCTACCTTTTTGAAATGAATGAAAAGAAACTTTTTCTGAAGTGTTGGTGTTCGGATCTTCGTCTTTTCGCCCCCTTTTCGGAAAATATTCTCCTCTTGTTCCGAAAGTTTCTTGTTTTTTGGAAAATTTTCAAAGTGTGGTGCTCCGGCAGTGTTCGATCTTTTTGCTGATTACTTTGATCTTTTTTCAGCTCGTGGTGGTTGACCAAGATGCCGAGGCAATTCGCCCGGATGAGGAGGCTCGAGTCGAGGCCGGCCTCGGGGCGACGAGGTTGTGTCTGGCCAAGTGCCGAGAGCGGCTGTATGAAGTCGAGCTCGAGTTGCGCCGAGCCGAAAGTGAGCGGAACCATCTTCAGCTCGTCCTCGGCCGGCGAGACATCGAAATTCGTCATCTGGAGAGCCGAATCGCTGACTTGACTCCCACAGGAGAAGGTGACTTTTCGCCAACTGCTTTCAGTAATGAGATTCGGATTCAATGCATCTGTCATAACTTGTCCAAAATAACAGCGGAGAGGGACGACTTGCTTTCCGAGATACGACATCTGCAGTCCGTAGAGACGAAGCTTCGGAGGGAGGGCGAGGAGCTAACAGCCGAAGTGGCCAAGTTGACGACCGAACGGGTCCAGTTGACAGCCGAGGTCGACGCGCTGAAGAGAGCGACGGTGGATAAAAGCATCGAGGTCACCCATCTTCGGCGCCTCATAGCCAGCCGATCAGGAGTTCCGGACTCTGCGATACCCCCTCGTTTCGAAGTTAACGTCAAAGACGACTCGCTGCGTGATCGGATCTCGGAGTTGGAGGCGGAAGTGGCTCGTCTTAAGCCGCATTCGGGACCTATCAACGTCCGAAGCACGTCGTGTACTCGTGCGGAGAGCGACCGGGGCATTACCTTCTACGAGATGGCGACCCGTCAGAGGGTCAGCCATCCTAGTCCGGGGGACGCGCAGAGCTCGGTAGCGATTTCGTCGAGCGGAGCATCCGTCGGAGTGGCTGCTAGAAGCGGCACCGAGGATACGTCCCAATTTGCCGGTTTAGGGTCGCGCTCTGGAGACAAGCGTCGTCACTCTCGAGTGTCTTTGAAGCGGAACGCCCCGGCCCCAAAAAAGCGCTGAAGACGTTGACTGCGAGAGCTTTTTTGTATTTATTTTTCTAAGTGTAATAAGTCGGCATCGTAACTTTTTCTTTAGCGACTTGTAATTCTGCTGTGTCCGTCGTTGTACCGCATCTGGTTCATTAATAAAATGTTGTTGCCGACCTTGTGTGTTCTTTACTTTCGCGACTATTGTTTGCTGTGCCGAGGCTTCTAAGTTGGCTGCACGCTTGTTTGTTGACCGGTGAGGTGAATGTTCGGCCAATGGTGCCGAACTTTGTCTCTGGTATCCGATCATGTAGCCTTGTGAGGAGAGTTGGCGGCGAGCCCTCAAAGCGCGTCCAGGCGCAAGTATCAGGCCTCGGATCGTTGCTTGTGGTTCGGCAGTAGTGGGAGCGATCGCGGGTGGCGAGCTGCAACTAGCCCACCTAGAAGCGATCATGCAAAGTATAATCGAGCCAGGTGTCGGGCTCCGAACCATCGTTGAGTTAGCTTACCGGAGGCGAACCACTTTTGGCTTGCTGAATTATGTTGCGATTGTGTTAGCCGGGGTAGGCTTGAAATGAACTGCGAGGCGAGTGTGCGTCGGCCGGCATGTTGTAGCCGGGGTTCCGAATCTCGCTTGGCACATTTCGAAGCGCTTTCCGACTTGGGGTGTGGGCGCTTGGTTGTTCGAGCATCGTCCTGAAAAGACGGGAGAGGACTTTCAACAGCATTAAGTGATGCTCCGGGATCTGTGGGGGCGTTTCACCTTCCCAAGGGCGTTGAGAATGGTGCCCTTTAATTAATACGCGGCGCTTCAGCTCCCTAGGCGCGATTGTTGGATTCCCTAGGGGCGTAATGACAGCCTCATGGGGGAAGGCTATAAGTACCACACCCCCCTTGTAATCTTTGTCATCACAGTCTAGAGTTCTAGTGGCATCTACGGTGTCTGCACTTGGGCGGATGCCAGCTTCGTGAAAAATTTTGGTCTCGAGATGTTCGGAAGAGTGGTCACACTACTGCCTTGTTCTTTTCCCGTTCCTGACGGCCTCAATGTGGGTGTCAGGGCCGGGGTAGGACAAAGCAGAAGTGCTGGCGACCGTAGTCCGGAACCGAGGGGAGGTCGCTTCGGGAGGATAGGTGGTCGCTCTTCCACCATGATCTTCTCCTGACTCTGATGGCCCCGATGCGGGTGTCAGGGTCAGGGGAGATCATGGTGGATGAGGTGATGACCAAAATCCTGAACCGAAGCGTAGGTCCCCTGAAACCTTAATCTAAACTTCCTTTTGAGGGTAGGTTCTGGACGAAGCGATCGTGGCTGGAGGTTGGTTCGAATCACCCGTCACTCAGTGTTTAGCGTCGAGCGGGTTGGGGGTCGTCAGAGCTGTAACCCCGAACCGTTGGTGGGATTCCGAACTATCTGTAAAATAGTTCGACGGCTGTGGGAGCAATTCCGAATGTAACGCCCCGAATCCCAAATACACTGAATTCGAGATGTTCTACAGGATCTTTTCACTTTCTTTAGTACACTTTTACAGGGAAATTAAAACTTTTCATCATACATCAGAGTTTACATCATAATTACATCTTTCTTTTGCACAGCGGAAGTAAAATACAACAATTTGATACAAATAAACAGCATAATGTAATCTTTAAGCATCCATCCTCTTTAATCTTTAACATGATATTTACCTGCATATAAGACTGTGGGTACGTCAGTTTATTCAACCGACGAACATTATACACGGCCATCCTCTCTATGCCGGAAATAGTATAACTTAACTTTTCATATTTAGCAAACACAAACTTGTCACATTTCAAACTAAAGGGACTACCCTATTGATGTCGTGTTGTGATTGTGCACTTAGTCCTTAATGCAGTTAATTATGTTACATGACACTAATGCACACTTGTTCGGATTCTATGCATCCCATACTACATAGGTCCGAGGGCAAGCCCTTATTCGTTCTTCATCTTGATAGGGTTCAATCCCCCGTTATGTCTTAACTACTACTGTAACTACGGTAGTGTCTTAGATGTCCTATGATCTATGAGCCCATGTCCAGGCAGCCTGGAGGGGAATCCCACGCACTGTCACGACGCATCGAGCAGGCAACCTATGGACAATTCAGCCTCCGCCATGGAACAATGGCACCACCCATAGCCACTCGAACATCCCACGAGCGTCGCCAACGGGACGATAATTCCGGAGTAGTGCCCACGCCATGTCTTGACGCATCAAGCAGGCAGCCTGTGAATCGCTCTCACACCACTATCCGATGGCCCCCATACTCATGTTTTTCTTCTACTTTCATCACGTCTCCACTATGTACTAGTCCTTAGTTTTATTTAAAAATCATGAACAAAATAATCTCTAGAGTTAGCCTCTCCATCAACCGGACTTATTCATTTGTTTCATCATGACCAACCTTGGTCTAATTTCATCTCAATTCATTTTCTTTTTCAATGCCGGGGAGACTTAGCTACTCTATTTCAAATTTCATTTCACAATCTTCAACTCATAACAATTTCCATGTCGAGTTCTCAAACCCACATGCATGTCCTTTTTCAATTCATGATTATACTTTATTCACAAGTCCATAATGAATAATTCTAACTCATAAAGTTCATAGGTATAGCCAACAATTTCTTTTTCACTTTCATAAATCATGATTTTAATTTCATAATCATATATGAATTCATGCAACTTCATAATATCACTATTCAACATTCATACTTCACATATTGCACAATATTCATAAGTAAGAATAATATCATGTTACACAACAAGTACTTTTTCCAATTACTTTATCATAGCCTATTTCACTTAATCTTTATAAGCTATAAATTCCATAAATATGTATCTTATAACCAAAGCTCTAATTATGCCTTTTGTTCACAAACCATATTGCATTTTATTCAAATAATACCCAAATCACTCTTATAAAATTCCTTGTATTTTTATGAAAATTACCATATTTATTTCATAATTTTTGGACTTCAAAAACCCCCCAAAAAAAATATTTTTCATATATGCCGATCCCAAGATTCGAACCAGGCGCAGCACCAAGACAGCACAGAGCCCCGACCACTGGGCCGGTCGCTGAACACGCTATAAGAGCGACTGGGGTCTATATATACCCTTGGTTCGCTGTTTACTGGTTTTTAGAGAATTTTAACAAAAGAAGTGTGGCTACTGGGATTCGAACTGTGCAAGCCAGAGAAGTAAACCGCAGTCCCAGACCACCTGAGCCACTGGCTCGGGTTGTCACTAACCCAATTAAAAATCCATTTATATTATATTCGTACTGCTTTAAAAATAACTCAATATTCAATAAGCCATAGTTTCTTATTACTTTGGTAAAATTTTCTAAAAACTTCCAGATTAAATCCTCAGTCATATAAGTTCATACCAGTAAAATAATATAATTTTTTGGTACTAATGAAATATATTTTTCACACACAAAAATCCAAGATTTATTTATTAAACTACAAGATATTGTATTTTCGACATTGCCATATAATTGATCTACTAGTCTTTTTATTCAATAATTTCATGGTGATAATTTACTGATATTAGTTCTTAATTCAACCAATATACATGTCTACAATAGTTCACTTCTATATCAACATAAAGGTCCATTCATCACAATTCAACTACTAGTTTTGTGAGTAATATTTTCATTAATCAACCAATGTCATAATGAAGTATACTCACCACATCTCAACATACAAATATTTCACTTTTCTTCAAAAAATAAGGTGTACTCTTTCTTAATAGGTTCCATATTTCCAATTTCATAATTAACAAGCATGCATTATGTCTCTAATCATAACAACAACATTCTCAATTAATTTTACTCACCACCATACTAATAAACATGGAGCTATCTACACACAATTTAATTTTGACACTAAAGCCATATAAGTTAATCACCACATTTCAATCACTTCACATGATAACTACTCAATTCAAGTGGGCTCTTATTAATATTTTTCATGCATCTTTGATGGTTAAAACTTAGCATGGACCTACTTTAGAAATATGAAATGTTTTACCCACCTTAATTGGAGAGAAACACAAACAAAAGCAACCAAGTCCTTGTAGATGAGAACACCTCCTCCTAGCCAAAAGAGTGCACAACTCCAAGCTTCCAAGCCACCACCGAATGCTTCCTCTAGTCCACACCGAATGCTTCCCTTCCTTGATGCCGGCCACTCCAAGCAACTAAAAACCCACACAACTCTCTTATCTTTTATAACTCTCACTATTAAAATACTATAACTTAGAAATTATACTTTGCATATCAAAAATTAGCCATGAGAGGGGGGTATTTATACCAAAAGATGAGTGGAATGGAGGGCCAAGATCGTTTTGGTGGTTGTAGGATGAAGGGACTAGATCAAAGTAGGAGTTAGAAGAACTACCCACTTCCTTGAAACTACCACCATGTTCTCCACACCCAAAATCAAAAATCCCTCCAAAAAGAATGATACCCGGCCTAGGAGAGAGAGTGTGCATTGCACGTGTACGTGTAGTGCACGTGCATGCAACTAGGCCAAATTTGTACATTCTTAAATTTGTATAAAAATAATTTAGTTAAAAAAAGTCTTCTACATGACAAGTTTAATTAAAATAAATTAATTCATGGGCTTTCTTTGTGGGCCAAAACTAGTTTATAAAAATAAATAAAATAAAATACTTTTGGGCTTTTTAAGAAAAGGCTTTTTAATTAAATCAAATAAGGCTTTTAAAGAAGGTTTTTTGTACTAAAATAATTTGAGAAAAATTATATTTAAATATACACATCATGATAAAATAATCCAAACAAAATATTGCACGTGCACAACACGTGCAAAATAAATAATTTCTCATTAATTGAAAAATCAGGGTATTACACCGAATGACGAACTACCTCTAGTTCGCTTAGAAGCGAACTTGCGAAGTAGAATCGAACCAAGTATTGGACTCCGAACCATTCAACGGCTGTGGGAGCAATTCCGAATGGCAAACTACCTCCAGTTCGCTTAGAAGCGAACTTGCGGAGTAGAATCGAACCAAGTGCTGGACTCCGAACCATCGTTAGATTAGTTTAAGGGTTGTGGGAGCAATTCCGAATGGCGAGCCACTTCTAGCTCGCTTAGGAGCGAACTTGTGAAGTAGAATCGAGCCAAGTGTTGGACTCCGAACCATCGTTAGATTAGTTTAAGGGTTGTGGGAGCAATTCCGAATGGCGAGCTACTTCTAGCTCGCTTAGGAGCGAACTTGTGAAGTAGAATCGAGCCAAGTGTTGGACTCCGAACCATTCAACGGCTGTGGGAGCAATTTCGAATGGCGAACTACCCCCAGTTCGCTTAGAATCGAACTTGCGGAGTAGAATCGAACCAAGTGTTGGACTCCGAACCATCGTTAGATTAGTTTAAGGGTTGTGGGAGCAATTTCGAATGGCGAGCTACTTGTAGCTCGCTTAGGAGCAAACTTGTGAAGTAGAATCGAGCCAAGTATTGGACTCCGAACCATTCAACGGCTGTGGGTGCAATTCCGAATGGCGAGCTACTTCTAGCTCGCTTAGGGGCGAACTTGTGAAGTAGAATCGAGCCAAGTGTTGGACTCCAAACCATTGTTAGATTAGTTTAAGGGTTGTGGGAGCAATTTCGAATGGCGAGCAACTTCTAGCTCGCTTAGGAGCGAACTTGTGAAGTAGAATCGAGCCAAGTGTTGGACTCCGAACCATTCAACGGTTGTGGGAGCAATTCCGAATGGCGAGCTACTTCTAGCTCGCTTAGAGGCGAACTTGTGAAGTAGAATCGAGCCAAGTGTTGGACTCCGAACCATTGTTAGATTAAAGAGTTAAAAGCAGAGAGATGCAATAGCAACAAAAATATGAAAAAATTTATTTATTAATATCCAATGATCGGCTGCTTCTAAAGTTGCTAGCCGTTATTACAATGAAAAATAAAAGAAAATTACTACAAGTAACAGGAAAAGAATGGTTCGACATCTCGAATTACTTAGAAAGGCGTTGCCGCTTTCTCTTGGTATTTTAAGAGATGGTCGGCATTCCAAGCCCTGGGAATCTCCCTGCCTTCGAGATCTTCTAGTCGGAATGTGCCGGGACGGATTACTTTTGAGATCTTGTAAGGTCCCTCCCAGTTCGGGGCCAATTTGCTTTTCTGACCAGGAAACGAGATGGCCAACTTTCGAAGGACCAGGTCCCCTTCTTTGAGGTCCGTTGGGCGGAATCTTTTGTTGTATGCTAGCTCGATCCTCCTTCGGTAAGTTTGCTGGCGTATGGCAGCTCTCTCTCGGATTTCATCTATCAGATCTAGACTTGCTCTGAGCTCTCTAGCGTTCTGCTCTTCTTCATAAGCTATCAGATGAGGAGAGGGTATCCCGACTTCTAGGGGGATGATGGCCTCGGACCCATAGGTGAGATTAAACGGGCTCTCGCCTGTTGGGGTCCGCTTGGTGGTGCGGTAATTCCAGAGCACGTTAGGCAGCTGATCGACCCACAGTCCTTTGGAACACTTGTCTAACCTCTTCTTAATGCCTAAAAGGATCTGTCGGTTGGCATTCTCGGCCTGGCCATTCGACTGAGGATGGGAGACGGAGGAGAATCGGTGTTGTATGGCAAGGTCTTCACATAAAGCTCGGAAGGCGGCCCCGGTGAATTGCGTTCCGTTATCCGTAACCAGGACCCTGGGAACGCCAAATCGGCAAATCACACTTTTCCAAAAGAACTGAACGACCTTATGTTCGGTGATTGTGGCCAGGGGCTCGGCCTCTATCCATTTCGAGAAATAGTCGACTGCCACGACCAGGAACTTAAGCTGTCCGGGAGCTGGTGGAAACGGACCTAGTAAATCCATCCCCCACATGGCGAAGGGGATCGAACTTGATAGGGAGGTGAGCGGTGCTTGTGGAAGGCATCGGATGTCTGAATACTTCTGACAGGAGCTGCATTGCCGAACGTGTCGCTCAGCGTCTCGTAGGAGAGTGGGCCAAAAATACCCGTAGTTCAACACTTTACGCGCTAGAGCCCTGGATCCAGAATGGGCCCCGCCGATGCCCTCGTGGAGTTCTTGCAGGGCGTAGTCGGCTTGCCCGGGGGAAAGGCACCTCAGGTAAGGCCGACCGTCCACCTGGGTGAAGGAGCGTTTATATAGGATGCCTTCGATTAATGCATAACGCTCGGCTCGAGTTCTGATTCTTCTTGCTTCCTTCGGATCCTCGGGGAGGAGTCCGTCCCTTAAGAATTCGACGAGGAGTTTCATCCAATTTTCTTCGAGGAGGACAGGCAATGTTTCAACGGAGTCAGGTGTTTCGTCCTCTATGCTCGGCTTCAGGAGGACTTCTATCAATACGGTCTGCTCAAGACCTTGAAGGGAAGAGGAGGCTAATTTGGATAGGCGTTGGCCTGAGCATTTTCTTCTCGGGGGATCCTTTGGATGAGGGCCTCTTCAAACAGCGCCATGAGGCTCTTAACCTTGGCTAAGTATCTAACCATCCTGTCATCACGTGCTTCATATTCGTCGAGGACCTGATTGATGACTAGCTGAGAGTCGCTAAAAATTCGGAGGCGTTGCGCCCCTGCATTCCGGGCCATTCCAAGGCCGGCTATGAGCGCCTCGTATTTAGCTTCGTTGTTCGAGGCTTTGAAGTTTATACGGAGGGAGTATTGGAGGACAAAGTCATCTGGGCCTGCTAGGATGACTCCTGCCCCGCTTCCCTCATTGCAAGAGGATCCGTCAACATAAACCGACCAGATGGGCGGTCCCTTCACTGTTTGGATGGGCTCGGGGATTGTACTCTCAACTATGAACTCGGCCAGCGCCTGAGCCTTGATCGCGGTCCGAGGCTGATATGATATGTCATGTTGGCTCAGTTCGATCTACCATTTCATAAGGCGACCCGAAGTCTCCGGCCTATGGAGGATCTGCTTCAGCGGATGGTCGGTAAGAACGACCACCGAATGGGACTGAAAGTACGGGCGAAGCTTTCTCGCAGCCATTACCAGGGCATAAGCCATCTTTTCAATCTTTGGGTATCGGAGCTCAGTGTTCCGAAGCACTTTGCTGACATAGTAGATGGGCTTCTGGGCCCGGTCTTCTTCCCTTACTAGGACTGCACTGAGGGTCTGCTCGGAGGCTGCCAAGTAGAGGTATAGGGGCTCACCAGGGATCGGTTTGCTGAGGAGAGGGGGATTGACGAGGTAAGCCTTGAGCTGGTCGAAGGACTCCTGTTGCTGCTGCCCCCATTCGAATCCTTTAGCCCCCCTGAGGGCCTTGAAGAAGGGGAGGCATTTTTCCCCGGACTTTGAGAGAAAATGCCCTATGGCGGCGAGGCGGCCTGTTAGTCTCTGAACTTCTTTAACATTTCTAGGAGGGACCATGTCCAATATGGCCTTGATCTTCTCCGGATTTGCTTCAATTCCTCGCTGGCTAACCATGAAGCCGAGGAACTTCCCTGATGAGACGCCGAACGCACACTTGTTCGGGTTGAGTCTCATATTGTGCTTTCTTAAAACATCAAACGCCTCTTGGAGGTTGGTCACATGATCAATGCCTCGGATGCTTTTCACAAGCATGTCGTCAACGTACACCTCCATGTTTTGGCCGATCTGAGCCTGGAAAACCTTGTTGACGAGGCGTTGGTATGTTGCACCTGCATTCTTTAGACCGAACGGCAAGACTCTGTAGCAATAGAGGCCTTGGTCGGTCAAAAACGAAGTCTTCGGGATATCCGGGGGGAACATTCTTATCTGATTGTAACCTGAGAAGGCATCCATGAAGCTGAGGAGCTCATGTCCCGAGGTTGCGTCAATCAGAGTGTCAATACTCAGCAGAGGGAAAGGATCTTTGGGGCAGGCCTTGTTGAGGTCGGTGAAATCAATACAAATTCTCCACGTCCCATTGGACTTTTTCACCATCACCACATTCGACAACCACTCAGGATAGTTCACCTCCTGTATGAACCGGGCCTTCAAGAGTTTGTCCACCTCCTCTTTAATAGCAAGCTGGCGCTCGGGGGCGAACTTGCGCCTCTTCTGCTGAACCGGTTTGGACTCCGGATCGACGCTTAGGCGGTGGACTAAGAGCTATTCGGAGATACCGAGCATATCTGCAGCTGACCAAGCGAAGAGGTCTTGATTCCTTCGGATGCATTGTACAATGTCTGAGTATAGGGCGGACGGGAGGGTCTTGCTGACAAAGAACTTGTGGGCCGGCTCCTGCTCAGAGAAGAGCACTTCTTCCAATTCGTCCACCGGCTCGGACGTTGGTCGAGCAACATCTTGGGGGATTTCCAGAGTTTCTAAGGAGAGGACGGGTCCGAAGGTAGAGGTCATATAGCACTTGTGGGCCTGCTCCTGATTGCCCCTTACTTCCCCTACTCCGGCCCGAGTGGGGAACTTCATTTTGAGATGATAGGCGGAAGGAACGGCTTCAAGGGCTGCCAGGCCAGGCCGACCCAAAATGACATTGTAGGCTGCTGGGACATCTACGACCATGAAGTCCATCGACTCCGTTCGGGTAGTAGAAGTTTTACCAGCGGTTACGTCGAGGGTAATCACCCCTTCAATAGTCACTGGCACTCCCGTGAACCCGTGGAGCGTGTAACCGGCGGGCTTGAGTCTGTCCCGGGAGAGCTTTAGGCCTTTAAAAGCGGCGAGGAAGAGGATGTTGACGGAGCTGCCGTTGTCCACTAAGATCCTCTCCACTTTGAAGTTCACCATGTGAAGACTGATGACGAGTGCGTCACAATGAGGGGTGCAGACACCTTCAAGATCTTCATCGGAGAATGTGACGGGCACTCCGAGGCCTTTGGGAGGAAGGGTGGTTCGGACCGAATTGACTTCCCTTATGAATGCTTTCCGAGAGGAGTTGGAGGAGCCCCCCATTGGGCCCCCATGGATGAGGTGGAGGACTCGTTCTTCCTCAAAGTCAGGCGTCTCTTCTCGTTCTGGATGCTTGTTAGCCCCCCGAGGCGGGGGAGGAAGTTTGGCTCTGTCCTTTCTTACAAACCTGGTCAGCTGCCCTCTCTGGATAAGGGCTTCGATCTCGTTCTTCAGGGCACGACAATCGTTGGTGTCATGCCCATGGTCCCGGTGATAACGGCACCATTTTTCTTTATCTCTTCTCTTGGCGGGGGTGTTCATCCTCGGAGCAGGGGGTAAGACCCCTTCTTTCTCGACTTCCATCAGAATAGTGGAGACGTTAGTGGTGAGGGGAGTGAACTTCTCGAACCTGGGGGGAGGTCGGCGCTGGCCGGCATTGTCCTTTTGGAGCTTCTTGGCTCCTTCCTCCTCAGTTCCCTTTCTCTTAAACCCGGAGGAAGACCCCTCCCAGTTAGGTCGCTGCTCGGCCTCCTCGGCTCGGATGTACTTTTCACTACGAAGGAGGAGGTCGGAAAAGTTCTGTGGTGGCTTCTTGGCGAGGGAGGAGCGGAGGTTGGAATTGAGGACATTAGATTGAAATGCTGCCGCAGCAACCGACTGGTCGAGGGATGCTATGGATCTGGCTTCGGCTGTGAACCTCTTCACATAGTCTCTCAATTTTTTTCCCTTCTTCTGGTGGAGGTGTAATAGGGAGATGCTGGTCTTCTCAGCCCTTCGGCTACTTACGAAATGGGTGACGAAAAGGGTCTCGAACTGCTCGAAGGAGAATATTAAGGCAGGGGCAAGGCGTGAGTACCATTCTCGAGCTGGGCCCTTGAGAGTTGCGGAGAAAGTTTTGCAGAGGAGGGCGTCGGAAGCTTGATGGAGGAGCATCAAGGTCTTAAAGCTTTCGACGTGATCCACGGGATCAGTCTCCCCGGTGTAAGTCTCAAATTGGGGAGGTTTGAAACCGAACGGCACAGGTGCATCCACTATGGTTCGGGAGAAAGGGGGTCGGCTAGGACGTAAGGTCCTCCCCCTAAGCTCCTCTTCTCGGTCTATCTGGCCCAGGCGCTTTTCTACTTCATGAAGACGGCGGTACATGGTGTCATCTCTCCGACGGTAATCAGCCGAGCCCCTAGACTCGTCTTCGTATGAGGGAAAGCGAGGGCTACGGCGATGGTAACTTCGGGAGCGGCGAGGGCTTGGGGTACGCCGGGAGTTGCTAGGAGCATGACGAGGAGATGGGGACCGTCGGCGAGGGCTTCGGACCGGAGGAGGAGATCGGCGAGGGCTTCGGACTGGAGGAGGAGATGGGCCTTCGTCTCATTAGGGTTTCGACGGAGGTTGAGAGCCTGCAGGACGGTCGCTTGGAACTGCTGGAACTCGGCACGGGTGATTGGTGCCTCATTGTTCCTGGGCTGTTGCGGAGTGCCTTCTTCGGTAATGCTCGGGGGACTCTTTCCTCCCTCTGCGGACGGGGGACCTGTAGTACCGGTGGCGAGGAGACCGCTCGCCCGGATGGTGTTAGCGGGAGGTTCCCTCTCGGGCCCGCTTTTCATCCAGATGGCGGCGGAGATCATCATCTTTCTGGCGGTTGAGGGCCGTATTTTGGCGACCGGAGGCTCGGGGATGATGGGAGGCCATAGAGTCCGTAGAGGCGTTGTGGATGGAGACGTGCTCTTGATGAAGAGGCTGTTTCTGAGGGTTAGGACCCTTTGGAGGCGGCTGATTAGGAGGGGGAAGGTCCTGTTGGAGCGGGTCTTCCGCTGTAGGGGGAAGTTGCCCTTATTGTTGAGCGGGATTAGGGGGGACTTCTTGCTGCTGATCAGGGTTGGGTCCTCGGTTGGACCCCCTTGACCTGACTTTCCGAGGTGGCATGGCTGGAGAAGATCTGTTCACCGGGAAGAGGAGAGGTCTCTATTCGTTAGCTTCCCACAGACGGTGCCAATCTGTTGCCGCTAAATTTGGTGTGGGGGCAAACGGATAGTATTTGTGGATTCTTAGGGAAACTGAATAGTAAACCTGTACACCTGTTCCGTCGGGATTTGATCGTCGCTCCCGCCGTACACCTGCAAAAAGTGCGAAACACCGGGGTTGTTCCCGACGACGCACCCTCCGACGCTCAAGTCAGTAAACTGGAGGACTATGAGAGAGCGCAAAAACTGGTGAAAGATTGATTGCCTCTTAATGGAGATGGATGGGGGGTATTTATAGGCGTCTTAGGGAACAGATTAGGAATGTGATCCCCGTGATCTGATAAGGAATATTCTCCTTGTCAACAGATTAGGAATGTAATCCCTAATCCCCAGTGAGAGGATAGATATGAATCAGGGCCGTTGATTAATATTAATCAGAAACCCTAATTCTATCCCGCTGGACTGGGATTATTGCGGGTTGCACCCAGTTGAGGTGGATCCGTTCACGGGTTAACGGTTCTTTGGGGGAGGAGAACCAGTACCCGCTTCAGACCCGTTAGAAAGTGAAATTACCGTTTTCCCCCCAGGATTCAAGATTCGTGCCTGATTTGGACGGTCCCGATTAAACCCCATTTTTAGCCATATCAGAACCAAATACCAGGTTCTTACAGATTTCAGGAACATATGCAATATTGTTCAGAGTCAGTTCCTTTCCAGAAGTTATCTTCATGATCACCTTACCTTTGCCCTTCATTTTTGAAGTAGTTGAGTTCCCTATAAACATCTTCTCCCCATTCTTTAATGGTTCGAAAGTGGAGAACATACTTCTGTTGGAGCACACGTGTCGAGTAGCTCTAGTGTAAATCCACCATTACTTGGGATTTGAATCCATTATGTTTACTTCCGAGACCGCAACTGAGAGGTTGATATCAGAAATATCTTGAGAAATGCCTTCAACAATATGTGCTTCTCTGTTTATGTTCTTCTTGGGTAGTATGCAATCGTAGACTTGTGATCTATCTTGTCACAGTTGAAACACTTTTCCTGAAACTTTGTGGCTTCTTGGAGATTCCTCCCTTAGGCCCCAACTTGGACCTCTTGTTGTTGTGACTTTTGGAATGCTAACTATGTTCCACCACATTAACCTTGGCAGCCTGACTAATGGCTCCAACCTTTCTAGAACCACTATTGTCTTCTTCAATATGAAGCCTGACAATGAGATCCTCAATGCCCATTTCCTTTCGCTTATGCTTCAAGTAATTTTTGAAGTCTTTCCAACCCACTGACAATTTTTTAATAATACAAGCAACTTGAAAGTATTCACTTAGGTTCATACCTTCAGCATGTATTTCATGCAAGATCAATTGAATTTCTTGAACCTGACTGGTCACCATTTTGGAATCCACCATTTTATAGTCTAGGAAGCGAAGCACAATGAATTTCTTGGTGCCGGCATCCTTAGTTTTATATTTATGATCTAGGGATTCCTAAAGTTCTTTAGCTGTTCTTTTATCAATATAAACATTGTACAAAGAATCGACCTATTTGTTCATTATGTAGTTCCTACATAAGTAATCAACATTTTTTCAAGCATCCACAGCTGCGATGACTTGGTTACTTGCTCATCTTCTTTAAGATTTGGAGCTTCTTCATTCAAGAATATTGCAAGATTCAAGGTGGTCAAGTAGAACATCATTTTCTGTTGACACCTTTTGAAATTTTGCCCATTGAACTTCTCAGGTTTCTCCCCATAGGAGACTGAGAAAGGTACAACAGTCGCCATTGACACTCGTGCCACAGTAATAGTCGGAATTTGTGTCGCATGAGCAACAACAACATTCTCCGATGCATTTGTCATTGTTAATCAGAAAATACACAATACGAGTGTAAATTTTTTAGAATGAAAAGAAAACAAAAAGAGTGCCTCAAAATCAAGGAAATATAAATGAAAGAAATGAGAATCTGTTTTAAGTTTGTTACAAATTCTTTACAGTAAAACCAAACACAATTGAGAGGCAAAAAACGAAGAAGAGAAGAAGTAGAAGAAGGAGAAAACCAACAAATAAAATAAAATAAAAGAAAAGAAAAGGAACAGAAATAACAAAATTACAAACAAAAGTTGGTTACCTCGAGGCTTGTGTACCAAACAATCTCCTTAAAACCGATTTCGTCTCTTCCGGTTGCTGGAATTTGCGTAGGCGTCTGTCGTCCAGGATGCAACGACAGAAAAGTTAACGTAGGCACCACGTCACGCTCTAGAACTAGAACAGAGTCTGAAGTCTATCATTGAATACTAAGAATGGAACCTGATTTTGAAGCACAGAACAGAGTGGGAGGGGAAGAGTGTCTATGGATGGACGGGAGATTAAATCCTGTCCAATCCATAAAAAACAAAAAAAAATCTGAAATGTATTGGGACGGAAAAGAAACATCGTCCCATACATTTCATTTGAGAAAATTTCTATGGGACACCCCTATATAGATTTATATAAGTTAAGCTTAGGTTTAATTGTTAATTAATTATTAATTAAGAAATAATTAGGATTAATTTAACATATATTAAGGAATTAATTATGATTTAAAGCATTTTATTTTTTTAAATTAAGACGGACGGGAAATTATTCCTCGTCCGTTCGATTTTTTGTTTTTGTTTTTGCGTGGGACGAAAAATAATCTTTCGTCTCAGATTTTAAATAGTGAAAAAACCCAAATTTTGGCTTTTGACGACTGCAGCGCAAAGTTATTTTTTCCATTTTCATTTGCCAAATACCCAAAATTTGACTCACGACGACTACAGATGCTCTAAACCACCCCTAAACGTATTGAGCAAAGCAGCAACAAAAAGTAAAAGATGCAATGTCAAGTACTTCTTTCAACATGTCCTTATCTATTCATATACTATTACTTGTAGTACTTTTCAAAGCATTTTACATAATATCTAATTTAAATTCAGACTAAGGCAAACTAGAGCTAATTGGCTATTTGACCCCCTTTTTGAAAATATTAGCGAAACGATCCTATTTAGAAAATATTTAGCGAAATGACCTAGTTCTTAATTAAATTTCTATAATATACTTCGTATAATATTTTCTATAGGATGTGTGACCTTTTATTAAATTAAAGGTTTTTGGGTTTTAGTATAATTTCTTGTTTTATTATTAAAATTTTGTTGTCTATTCTATAGTTTATAAATTAGTGATTAATTTAAAGAAAATTACATAAATTAAGTAAAAGTTACTTACTCTGTACTGACTCTGATACCAACTTGGGTGTGAAGCGTGAAATCTCTCCTGCAAAATAGAATTAAAGAGAGTATCAAAAAACTTTAAAACTTTTAAAGGATCAAACGATTTTAAAGATGATAATTTTCTATAAAATATTATTCTTCGAAATAATGTATATTGTCTATCTCAAAAAAGTAATCAAACATGTCTTCAAGATCTCCCATATATTCTAATTCTGTCTCAGATATTTCACTATTACTATCATATGGGGGGTCTTCGAGTTATTCTATATATCTATTTCCTTCTCCAATCTGTTCATTTTCTACTAGAAATTGTCTATATGCTGTTGTAGGGCTCCAGATATAACTACTAAATACACCATTCATAGAATAATAAAGATCTTTCATAAAAAGTTAGATCATCAATTATTTCGACATTTATATTACTAGTTTCTCCAGGATTTATTTGATTTACTGTTATAATTATTACTCGTTGTACACTAAAGAAGAATAATTTGAATTCATAATAATCATTCATGCTTGTTACTCTGTGAGGATAATAAACATAAAAAACTAGCATTCTATCACTTCCTTGATAATTAATCATTAATTCAAAAATTTTTGAGGCAATACTCAAACTATTATTATCCATTAGTTCTATTGAACAACAATAATTATAAAATCAGGAGTAGAGAGAGATTTCTAAGGATACCCTAAAAATCAAAACAAAACGGCCCATCATGCTTCCGACCTAGTTAAACTTCTTCGAGCTGCTCTATACCAGTTACTACCAGTGGATGAAATACCTCTGGTATGCACCCCGATTTCAGTGCTCCTTTTACGTTCCTCTCATCTCAGGATTACTATGCTCTCAAGAGAGCTTCATCCGAGAGATACGTTTGGAACAACTAGTAGCACTTCGATACATGCAACCACAACCTAGCTTGTTTCCTGCTACTAGGTGTACAGTCTAACTATAGAAGGTTACAAATGGGTCTTTTTGCAAGATCCTTCAGCCAGAGCCTTACAAAACTCTCCCTAAGTAAGAAAAATTAGTTTTTCATCCCTTATTTTGTACAAGATCTTGTAATAGAATCCATAAAAAGATAATTTTATTTCTACCAATCCCCTTGCAGATTTTTCTTACAAACTTATATGGAATTTCTTTCCTCCTAGATAGTCTGCCTTCTACCTTACTCAGCCTACCCTTTTATAAACCAAGGGATCGGCTTAAAACAAGTTTACATACGTCATTGCTTATATCACAAGCCAAATAATTGCTGCTTACATCAGTCTTTAATAATTGCCTTGTGGACTACTCTAGAAAAAGAGATTCCTCCTGGCAGACATTGTAGTGCCTCGAATTTTCAATATGATATCTCAGAAATACGTGGCACAATTCCCAGCATCAACTTCAATTGCAATAGTAAACATAGCCAAAAACATAGATAATTTTTATTTTTATTTTTATTACATTATTTCATTACAAAACACAACGGAATACAAAATACCTTGAATTACAAACTTTTCTTTACAACACATCTTTTACAATTTTACATAAGCCATAACATCAATTTAGCACAAGCATCCAAATCCCAAAGCTATAGGTACCTACCTGTAAAATATGAAGCTAGAGATAACCCTAACCCCCAAAACTACAGGGGTCAGCCATAATGGTGTGAGTGACATCAAAAGAAAACAACATAAATAAAACATAAAACATAGTCATAAACAACATGTATTAACAGCAAGAATAAATGAAATAAGAAATAATAATAAGTAATGCATGAAAACATCAAGGAATATAAGATAGTAAGTAGTAGAGCATGAAAACAACAAGTGAAACTAGACTAAGTGTCAAGTGTAGGAAAAACAGAAAACAACATGCATAAACCAAGTCAAGAAAACACAATTGCTATATGCTGACTCTCTAATGCATACTTGTCAGATTCTATGCATTCCATACTACATAGGTCCGGTGCAAGCCCTTATCGTTCTCCACTTTATAGGGTTAAATCCCTCGTTATGCAACTAATCCTACTACGGTGATGGAAACAAGATCTAGAATACTCCGCGAATCGGCACCACAGCCCTCGACGTGCAAGCATCATGTAAGAATAGGTCAACAACCGGAGAATCACCTTCCTGTCATGTACCCCACGAATAGGCTTGCGAGTCCCTTGACGTGTAGATACACTAGGGACATTCCGTGAATAGGCCCGCCGACCCTCGACACGCGAATGCACCCTGCATGCTACATGAATAGGCCTGCAGACCCTTGACACGCGAACATACAAATGTTTTCTCGAGACAGAACAACAAACAGTCCTAGAACGCATCCGTTGGACTAACAAAACCAAGAGCATATACTTATGTTTCCCAAGTTCCATCACATCTCCATTAGTACCTGTCCTTAAGTTGGTTATTATTAAAACACAAAAAATTCCTCCTCTCTAGAGTTAGTATATACTGCCGGACTTAATTCCATAAAACAAACCCAAGACCCCTCTGGTCTAAATCCACAAAATCTCATCTGTCTGTTCACAGGACTCCCACTCAACTCCTAGAGATTCGCAACTCAACCATCAACACAAGAATACACATCTCTTCATAATCTCTTCATTTTATTTCATTGTTAACTACTCACAGTGAGAAATAAAGTCATTCATTCATATTGATTGTATAAGAATATATATACATATATATAGAAGATCCTCTTTAAATAAAGTATGCACAATGTGTATATAATTCCCTTTTACTAAAATGCAGCTCTTGACTATATGCAGATATAAAGGAAAAATGAAGCATCTGTATATGTATATAATATATATAGAAAACTCTTTGTACTGAAATGAAGTGTATGTATGTTTATATCTATGATATATATAGAAGAGTCTTTCTTTACTGAGGTTAAACATTTGTGTGTACATAAAGCGTATAGAAAACCCCTCTCACTGATTTGAAGTAGGCAGATTACATAGAAAAGAAGCTCTTTATTGAAATGAAACATGTGTATATATATATATCTATAGCTGATATATAGGAAATGGTCATATGCAGATGTATATAAAATGCACTTTTGTTGAAGTTAAGTAAATGCAATGCATATGGAAGATGCACCATATGCAGGTATAGAAATTTATCATATGCAGGTATATAGAATTGACCATATGCAGGTATATAGAATTGATCATATGAAGGAATATAAAAATTGATCATATGCAGATTACATAAAAGATGATCCTCTTTACTGATTTGAAGTATATATGTAATTAAAATAAAAGCATCTGATACATAGAAGAAGTACTAATATAAGGTGTATATGCAGATAATTCCTATAACTGATGCACAGTAGTGTGTATATAAAATCCCTTTTACTGAGATGAGGGGTATATGTATGTATATATATATATATATATATATATATATATATATATATATATATAGAAAATCTCTCTTTACTGAATTGGAACATATGCAAGGTGTAGAAGGAAATTCTTTTTACTGAGTTGAAGAGAGCCTATGCAGGTTATAGGAGATATAGAAAATTCCTTTTTACTGATATGTGTATATGTATGTATATATTTGATACATAGAAAGAATCCCTTTTTCTGATTGAAGTATATATGCAGTATGTATACATTTATGCATCTGATACATAAGGTATATATGCAGAATGTGGGGAAAAGAACCATATGCAGGTTGTAGGAATAAATCTTTTATTGTATAAATGTGAGTTCAAATCTCTGATGTTATCAGGAAAACCACTGATGTGTCCAATAAGGTATATATGCAGAATGCACAATTTTATTTCAGTACCAATCTTAAACTCCTACATAACATAGTCTTTTGTATAAGGTATATATATATATATATATATATATATATATATATATATATATATATATATATATATGCAGAATGCTTATTATTACTATGAAGAATAACATCAGAACCCTGGGCATCTATGTTCAAATAAGGATTTAAGCATCAGTAAAGCATCAAAATTCACCAAATGTGAGTAGTCTAATGTTCCAAGACCATCTCAGTATCAAAACACTTAAAATCCAATCAAAACTTCTCAAAATTTACAAAATCTCCAAAACAGTATATGCATAACTGTGAATGTGCATGTGAGTGTGTGTTAGCATCAGTTTAAGCACCAGAACTTCATCAAATAAGAGTAGAAAAGGTTTCCAATTGACTCAGTATTGGACAACTCAGGTCCATATTAAGACTTCACAAAAAATTTACAAAACCGAATTTTTGCCTGCACACAACACACCCGAACTCAACTCCTTTTCAAACCTGATTCTTTTAGTTAAAACCTACTCTTGCAATTTCATTAAACATACACAACACTTCTTACACCAGTTACCCATCAATATATATGAAAAACAACAAGTTCTTTATCAAGTTCGTCTCCAATAAAATCCATAACAGAGCATATATCAATATACACACAGTGAGTTCTCCTTTAATAAATTTGTTTACTTTTCATATGACAACATCACTCAACTCAACATATAATGTTCAAATCAGCAAAATATGATTGGGACATCCTACTCATGATTTCTATTAGGTTTTTTAACAATCTCAAGTCATTAAAATTAGGGTTTTAATCCTCAAGCATAGATTTCATGAAAGAATCAATTTTTAATTCATCTACATATAAAAATTCATCATATCAACATACAATCCCCTAACATACTTTCTAATCAACAAATCATCACATACAACATGCTTAGAACAAAAACAAAACATGCCACTCACCTTGTTGAAGAAATCAAACGAAGTTAATAAAGAACAAGAAAAATCCCTCCTTCGCAAGAAATCCAAGATATTCTCTTTAAAACTCCAAGAAATAATAATAATAAAATCCTTTGTATTGTGCAGCACAATACGGCTGCACTCCACCTTTTAAATAGGCCGGAATATAGGTTTTTAGGGTTTGTAAACAAATTTGTAAAATACATCTTTTAAATATATCTTTACATATATAAATCATTATACTTGGAAACTAAATAAAACCAACTTTATTGAGTTTTAAAATCAAAAATAACCATCCTATAACCAGCCGGCACTGTTTGAGAAACCCAGAGAACGATTTTGCATTTTTGTCCTTCTAAATGGCAATTTTGCAAAAAGATCATCTTTTATCAAAACTTGCAAAATAAACCAAATTCATCTAAACAAAAAGTAAAATTTTTAACTCTGAGTTGACTAGGAATCAAGCCCAGCCCAAAAATCCAAAAAATTGGAGTTTTTACTCCAAGTGTTAATTTTGCACAAAAGTCCATCTTTTTGTAATATTTGTAAATAGGTTCAATAAATATCAGAAAAATTCAGAAAATTCACAAATAATATCAAATAATAAATAATGATTTTACACAAAATAGTTTTTGACTTTGAACTTTCCAAGAAACTTTTGCACGTGTTTTGCACGTTTAAAAAGATAAATTTTCAGAAAAATATTTATTAAATCACCAAAATCATTTTAAATTCAATTATTATTCTTTAAAAAATTATTTAAAAATCTGGGGTATTACAGACATGTTCACATGCTCCATATTTGTGTTGATATTCTGTCTTCATCAAGCTACAGTAGTATCCAGCTGTCTCTTCTATCATTGTCATTGTTCCTGTGGATAGTATTTAGTACCAGCTATCAAACAGCTCATGCTTATCTTGTGGCTATTTTATTTTTGCTATACTATAATTTTTTTTTCTTCTGGTTCTAGGCTGTCATAGATACATATGTTGTTGTCTCTTAGTTTTATATCTTTTAACTCACAATACATGTTCTTGAAGCCCATGGCCCTTCTTTCTGGGATTAATTTTTCAAATTCCTCAGTTTTGTATGGTACAATATTTGATGCTGGAATGAATTTTTCAAATTCCTCCAAAGATCACTTGGGTGGTCATCCCTATTTTTATAACGTCTTCTGCTCGCAGCTCTTCATTGTCTTCAAGATATTTAGGGATGGCTGAATATATTCTGACAAATATTTTTAAGGCCATTGTGAGGCCATTGTGAGGCCATTGTGAGGCCAAAATAACTCTTTGCTGCTTTGTAAAAATCTCTTGGCAAGTGGACCAGTTCCTTACATTCTCTAGATGGATAGATGCAATGAATAAGTCTTCTTTCGAACAATGCCCTGGTTGTTCTTGGATTAGCTCCTGGTCGGATGATAGGCTTGTTCATATGTCGTTATGATATGGTTTGATGAACTGGTTCACCTCGGTTACTTGGCATAGTTTTTGAATATATTGTAAAAATAAAACTTTCTTTGATACTTTGTTAGGAGCTTTCTCAGTAAGAAGTTTCTCTTTGTATGTAGTCTTATTTGAGGATGTAAGTGCATCCTCTTTTAAGGATTGAGTAGGTTTGCCTATCTCATTCATTTTTTCACTAGTATTGTCCACCATATTTTCTGTGGTTACATGCTGACTTACATGCTGGTAGAACAGACTTTGGAGCCCGCATATTTACAATTATAATTGATTAAATGCTCCTTTTATTTGTTCCATGGTTCCCTTGAGATAAATAACATCTTGTTTAATTTGCTGGACTCTAGTTTCCATTCTACAACAAATGAAATAGTTAATTTCTTGACAAAAAATCAGCTAAAATATTGTCATTTTCTTTTATGTTTTCTATTGAGAAATCGTAATGTGCTAACTCCATTTGCCATCTTATCAATCGTTTGTTTGCTATATTTGGGTCTATTATTTTGTTGATCCAACTCTTTGCTTGCGTATTGTCTGTTCTTACTGTGAATTTAGTATATATTATAAATAATTCAAATTTTTTTATAGCTTTTAAGATCGTTAGTAGTTCTTTTTCGTTTATGTGGTAATTTTGTTGGGTTTGTGTGAAAGATCCACTAGTATATCTGGCTAGTCTTTCCTCTTGTTCTCCTATTTCAATGAATTTTAATACTGCTCCCCAATTATTTTCACATGCATCTGTTTCTATTATCCATGAACATTCTTTAATAGGTAATCTTAGCTTATGTAATTCTAAAATCTGTTGTTTTAATATTTTAAGTTTTTCTTCATCCTCTGGGGTCCATTCACATTTCTTAAACTTTTTCAGTTTTTGTTGTAACCATTTTGTTTTTGCTGATAAATTTGGTATGTAACCTCTTGTTTGATTTAGTAACCCTATTATAGATTGCACTTCTCTTTTTTATTTTAGGACATTAGGAAATGTCTTTATTTTTTCTGCTATATGTGGTTGCAGTTCTATTCATTCATGTGATAATTTTGTTCCTAAGAATTCTATCTCAGTTTTGAACAATTCCATTTTCTTTTTTGATAATATAATACCTGCATTTTTTTTTACTATTTCTATGAATTTTAGTAGATGTTCTTTATGTTGTTCCTCGTTTTCGGATCCTATTAGAATATCATCTACATATACTAATATAAAATTGTTGTATTTTTCAAATATCTTATCCATATATTTTTGAGATATTCCTGGGTTTTTTTAATAACTGAATGGTAATACATTTCATTCATAAAATTCCTGAGGTGTGCTAAATGCTAGTAAATGTTTTGAATTTTCTGTTAGTTTTACATGATAAAATCCTGATTGACAATCAAATTTTGAATATATTTTTCTTGTTCTTACTGTGTTGAGTAGTATTTACATGTCTGGTAGTGGGTATCCAAACCTCTTAGTATTTTTATTTAGTTCCTTATAATTTACTACCATTCGAGATTTACCTCTTTTTTCTTCGGAATGCTTTCTTATTATGAATGCTGTGATGAATGTGGACTTTGTGATTTTCTTATGTAATTATTTTTCATTAATTCTTTTATATTGAACTCTTCTAGATCTATTGGAATGTGCCTTACAGGTTTAATTTTTATTATTTTGTTCTTATTTATTAACTCTATATGTGTTGTGGGTTTACTTAAGTTCCATTTTGCCAAAGGGTTTTCTCCGCATAGATCTTCTAATTTTTTTTGTAAAATTTCTTTTGTAGTTGTTTATTGAACTTGTTGTATTCTAGTTTTGTATGGTAAATATTGGTATTCACCACGCTGGGTTGAAGAAACTCTGATGTGTGGCAGGTCGGTTCTGGAATAAGGTTGGGTTATTCTAATTGCTATTGCTTGGTGTCGGCAAGGTGTCGTAAATACAACTGATTTATGTGATATGGTTATGGGATAATATTGTTGGAAAAAGTCATTTCCTAAGAGCACATCATTATTCATATCATCAAACTGGTATATTGTTGGTATTTTTAGTAAGTAACTTCCTATTTGCACATTAACATTTTGTTGATACTTATCAAGTATGACAGTTTGTCCAGTTAATCCAGTTATTGCTTTTTGATTATATCCATCTTGTTTCCATTTTGGTAGTATATTTTCGCGGCATAGGCTAGTGCCTGCTCCGGTGTCTATTAGAGTATGACAGTTTCTTGATTTGTATTCTTCGTAAACAAATTTTGTTAGCATGTATAATGTGTTTTTTGTTGCTCTTAATGGATTCATTTGTCCAATATTCTATTTATTACCATACTTTCATTGTTTACTATTATTGTGATTTTTTCTTCTTGAATTGAGTAAGGTTGTACTGATGTAAGGAAGTCAGTTCCTAATAACATTTCATTAACATGGTGTTCTAGGTCTACGTGTAAGTGTAATAATATTTTCTTTCCACCATTTATCCTTATTGGCAGTATAATTTTATGTACAATTGGATGTCTATTATTGTAACAGTCTAGGTAGTAATATGAGTTTTCTAATGGCATTAATTCAGTTGTTTTTACATTTGTTTGTTTAATATGTGAATTAGTAGCTCCTGTATCTACGAAGGCTACTTGTTTATTTAATTTTCCATTGTCATAATATTCTATTTCTATTTTAAATTGGTTATTGTTTTGGTGTTCTAATGTATTTATTATTGTTATTAATTCCAATTCTTGTTGTTTATTTCTTATTGATAGTGATCTCTTTCCGAACACTATTTGTGGTGCTTTTCCTTTTGCAATTTCTTTTGCTTTATTAATGTCGCATTGTATATAATTTGGTATAGTCATTTCAGGGCTTTCTCTTATAATTTTGGGGCTTGTATCTTATAATTTTGCTGAATAGCGGCTCTATTTTAAAATTATCTGTATTTCTATTTTTTACTTCATACTTACTAGTGAAAGCATAAATATTTCTTATTTGTATACTCATAACTTTGCTTTTTTCTATCATTTATATTCCTGATAACTGTGATACATGACTAGACTTTTGTCTTTATTTTCTTCCTCCATGCTTATAGAAAAATTAGGTTTTATTGTAAATTTTATCTTTTGGTACATTAGGTTTCCTTGTACTATTCCTATTAAGGTATATTGTGTGCTTGATATTATTCTATCATCCATTAGGTATATTTCCAGGGGTGTATTTATCCCTTCCTTAAATAGGCTTTTATTATTATTTGTACAGCTCGTAAATGTATGAGTCTTAATGTTTTTCTGGTATTCTCATTTATTTTTTCCATCTCTTGTCTTATTATTCTTTCGGTTATTAATGGGATTATAGTTTTTCCTTGTGCTTGTTCAATGTCTATAGGTTGTTCATTATTCCTGACTATTATGATGGTACTTTTCTTCCTTTCGAATTTAAAAAATTTCTTTTGGATTTATATCTAATTTGGTCGCTCTTATTTTATCGTATTTTTTATGTCAAAGTACATTCTTTCTCTTACTTCTTCATTGTTTTCTTCTCTTTCTGATGGTTATCCTATTTCTGTTATCATGTTTATTTCACATTCTTCTGTTTCACCTTCACTACTTCCACTATCTTCTTCCATTACCATTATTTCTTCATCTTCACTTATTTCTGACCATTCTTCCTCATATTTTATGGGTTCAAAATTTATGTTATTCATTTCTTCAATTTCTTCTACGTATTTTACATTTTCTTTTTTTTTTATTCTTTTAGGGCAATTTGGTGATATATGACCTACATCTCCACATATGTAACAATTTCTTAGGGTTTTTCGTATACTGTCTATTTTTATTTTTATTTATTCTTCTAAAGCACTTTTTATAGGGTTTTTTATATCTCTTAAAAGTTTTTTCTATATTTTGGTTTATATTTTTGAAATTTGTGTTTACTCTTCTTTGTATAATTATAGTTATTATTATATCCCCAATGATTCGGTCTTGCATCTTCACAACAAATTCTTTGTTTATATGTTCTATAGTATTTCATTGTTGCTCTAGCATCTTGACATACTTTATCCCTATAATCTTTTACAAATTGTGTTCTATACCCTAAAGTGTCTACTTCTACTTTTACTTTCTCACCTATGTATGCCCTATATATGTTTATACTCCATGAATCAGATAGTTTTAGAAAGAATGAGTCCAGAATTGGACTCCGTTGTTCTTTTGTGTAATAACTATCTTGAAAATATTCTCGGAATTCACAAGCATAGTTGTCAAAATAACGTATGTCGCATATTTCTAAGTTCCTTAGTCTCCATCTTGCTTCATTCTTTTGTATATAATGTGTTTTTTTTCCTTTATCGTATACACTGAATTTTGTTCTTATTGCTATTTCGTAATTTGTAATTATTTCTTTTAGACCTAAAGTTCGTTGTGCTGAGGTTTCTTCAGTTCCTCTATCATCAGTTGGTCTTGATTTTCTTATAGTATTTCTCTCTTCTTCCTTTAGCCCATTCCACCATTTTACTACTACTCCCACAAAGGCGGCTTCTATAAATTTCTCAAATGCGTTTCCTGTAAGATTTTGCCTAAATCCTACTATTAGTGAGACCTTTACCCATTCTTCAATTGTCCTATCTACGTCTTTTATGCAATCTAGGTTTAGTCATTCTCCATTTCCTGCTATTTCTTTTTCGTAGTGTTCTGTAGGTTCATATTCCTTTTCTTTATCTCTTCCTAGTTGCATTCTTCTTTTTGTGTTTTGTCATTTCCATGGTAATTGGTAAGTTTTTTTTGTTAGGTGGTGGCCTTAGGATTTCGTACATGTCATTTGGAATTTCTGTAGGTTTTGCTATAATCTTATCTTGGTCCATTTTTATTTCTTCATTTGTTATGTCTAGATTTTTCAAGGCTTCTTCTACTTCTACTGTATTAGGATTTGTCATTAAATCTTCTATTTCGAAAATATTTATATTAAGTTCTGTTATGGCTTCTAACTCCTTCATACCTTTTTTCGTTATGCCTAATTCTTCTTCTGGGTAGTCAGCTATATATCTACCTAATTCTTTTGTATTTTTATTTATGATTTTTAAATCTTTTTTTATATCTCCTACAAACTCAGGACCATTGCAATCTTCTTCAAACTCTTGTATGTTTATCATATAAATTTTTGGGCTTATGTTAGGATTTAATGCAACTGCTTCATTGGCCATACTTAGCCTGTTATTTTGTATGATAGTAGGTGTCGGTAATACCAACTTGCTTCTTCATTTCTGTAATCTAATACTTTGTATGCTATCCCTTTTTGTATTTCTTTTGATAGTTTATTAGTTATTTTACTTGTTAGTAACAAGTGTTCTGATATTTCTTTATTAGTAATATGCTTTCTTTCTGTTAATCTTCTATCAATATATATAATCTTAAATTTTAAAAGATTTTTTAATTTTAGTTTCTTTATTTTCTGTGAAATATCCAGCTTTTATAAGAATAAGAGATATTATAGTTTATAATTTCTAAAGTATGGTTATATAGAAAATTTTGTTTTTAGGTTATTATATTAATAGGGTTAATTGGATGTAATATTTTGTAAAAGAGGGTCAGTTAGCTAAATGTTTTTGGAAGTGGGTCGTTTAGTTAAATAATTATCGAAAGTGGGATTGGTATAAATACCCGAAATCCGGATCCGACCCGGACCCGGCATTGGACTGGAACCGACCCGGCCTATCCGGGTCCGGATCCCAAAATGGGACCCGTTGTACTTTCGGGTTCGGGTCCGGGTCCGCTCAAAAGAGACCCGACCCGGACCTGGACCCGGACCCGTTAAAAAAAACCAAAAAATCAACATAAAAATAAATATTCTATCCTCATCCCTCCCCTCCTTCCTCCTCAATTCTAAATCTTCATCTTCCAAACTCAAAACTCATGTCTTTTTCTTCTCTTCTCTATTCTAAATCTTCCACTCGTCGCCTCTGCTCGCCGTTCACACTCCCGCTCCTACCAGAACAGGTAGGAATATTTTAATAGGACCCAGAACCGGAACCGGACCCGGTCCTCACTGGTCAGGGTCCGGGTCCAATTTTTGGATTCGTAGGGAACCGGGTAGTGAAGGATCCGACCCGACCCGACCCGATACCAATGCTAGTTAGGTGTTTGAGTTAGCTCGGCAAACTATAGGCCTACTTCGATGCTCGATAAGCACTCTCTCGAAGTCAAAGTTCAAACCCTACCTTGGAAGGAACTTACATACCTTTTAGATTGATAGCAAGTAACCCTGATAATTTCTTTAATTAGCTCTAACCCTACAAAGTGAATATTTTTTTAAAATGATAAATTGTGAAAACCACCCTAACTACAGACCTCTTATTTCTTGTACTATATATCATAGCTTCAGTTCAGGACGTATGAAATGAAATTAGCCAATATAAGTGGGAGATAAGAGTGAGCAGAAAGGTTATTAATAAAAAAATAAAATAATCAGAGAATTTTAATTTAGTTTTAAATATATATATCTAACGTTGACAACATTAACAAACAATTGTTAATTTAATTTAGGGGGATGGAATGAGAAGTTTAGACTTCCGAGTTGGGCCTAAGGTCTCCTGGTTTTTGAAAAGGTATCGTCAAAGCCTATGACCCATTCTGTACAGGGGTTACACCATTTATAGGTAATGGTCTTTCAAACAAATTAGTGGGACAAATGGTGCGACGCTCAACCTTTTAGAGAGATGTTCCCAGACCTGTACGAGCAAGCATCACAGCCTCACATCTATGTGGTCAAGTCGTGGAGGATAGGGGCATGGAAACCATTCTTTAGAGCCCAACTAAGCCCGGAGGCCCGGTTGAAGCTTGGGGCTCTCCAAGCCCACATTGTATAGTCAAGGGTAAAATGCTCACATGGCCCAAACCGGAAATATTGGGGGTTGGAGAACAACGATTCCTTCATGGTTCTTTATACAACCTCATTCACTTCCGGGGATGTAGACCAAATTGGGCTATATGATCCTTTGGAAGGCAAAAGCGTCTCTCAAAATAAGTCTTTTTCTGGTTGGTATACTCAATAACACTATCATGACAAGGGAGAATCTGGCCAAAGGACAGCCGAATATTGTGACCAACTGTGGCTTTTGCAACATTCATGTAATGGAATCATGAAACCATTTATTTCTAGAATGCCCGAGGAGCAAAATACCCCTTGTTGAGGATCTGAGAGTCCGGCCCTGGGAACAAATGATTATCCTCTCGTTTACGAGGACCTATAGATTGATCCCAAATTTGCCACTGTGTATCATGAGATGAAAGAAACATGGTATATAGCCATCGCAACAATGACTTGGGTTTTATGGCTTGATAGAATTAACTTATACTTTCATGAGACTTGTAAAAGTATTTCTGGTATATTAACTCATATCAGGTATCTTATTTTTCTTTGTGCTACAGCTGCAGCAATAGAGCCGAGAGGGAGGATCACCAGAGTCTTCTAGGTAGACGAGTACGAGGAGGAGGAGGTAGTGATCAGGCCTATAGGCCTTGACTGAGTGGAGCAATGAGGACCATACACCCACCCCCTAGCTAGGGTTTTGTTGGAATGGCTAGCTAGGGTTTTGTTGGAATGCCCTCTATTTTGTACTTGTTAGCCTGTTATTTTGTATGTTGGTATCAATTTGGACATATCTCATCCTCCAGGACTTTGTTAGAGATTTATGTTTTATTTCCTGCTTTATAGTTCTTTGTACACTGACCCAGTACTTTGAGATGCTTTATTAATCTCTTGTTAATAAAACAGAGTGGCCGTATTAAAAAAAAACAATTTTTATTTATATCTGCATTAAATTCTTAAATACAAGGACGGAAGAAATTTTTCAGAAAGGTGCAAATTATTTCTGTAATATTAGATTCAGTATCTTTTATTTGTTTTTTACTTAGTTCAAACTTCAAATTGACAACAACATTAGTTAAGAAATTCAACTAGACATAATTTAAGGACGGTGGAGTTTTAACTAATACAAGCATTCCAGGAGTACAATACGTACCAATAAAATAACTGCATAATCTAAGATCGATGAATGAGCTAAAGTTTAAGAATTGAGTAACGGTTACACTCACATCCTTGTACACTAGTAACATTATCAATGAACACACCTTAATATATGGCAGTTCTATTAATCAGTACTGACACATCATCAACCTAATAAAAAATCTAAACTCAACTCTTCAACCAATTCATACCCTAATTAATCTCTCAAGAGTATTCCAACTGCAATTTCTTCTTCAGTTTTAGACATATATATAATTCTTAGAAACCCCAAATTATCGTATGATTAAAATCTTCAGCTTGTCCCCAACTTTCACTAATGAATATGCCATACAATGGAATATTTGATTTTCACATAGCAAGTCTTTCTTGGAAATTCAGCTAACCAACTATTTTTTGGTCTTATTTTTGGGATTTTCTTTGGTACAATCTAACTACCTACGCTTTTCAAGTATGTTCTAACTTTCCTTCTACTCCACAATTTGTCTAAAAGGGCATATTAATCAATTTCCCCAAAATGGCTTAAAATTTTAAATAAAAATATATGACCCCGTACCACTTTCAACTAATAAAATTAACCGATACTCCGATACCAGAGAAAATTCAAGTTTATAACTCACTCGATACTTGATTAATAGCGAGTTAATTAGTAAAATACATAATCTCACACATTTTATAGATTCCAAGCGCAAATGGGATGACTTGTAATTGTTAGGTTTCGCTCAATAATTCAATATATAGAGCGAAACAAGTAAAAAGTTAACAAACGAGTTCAAAAAAATACAAAACTTTTCTGTTAGTTAGAAAACATCATACAAAAACTAATACAACTTGTAAAAATGAGTTCCGACTCACGGTTTGCATGTTATGACTAGTATCATTCAACTAATAAAGTTAACCGATACTCTGATACCGGAGAAAATCCAAGTTTATAACTCCCCCGATACTTGATTAGTAGTGAGATAATTAGTAAAATACATAATCTCACCTATTTTATAGGTTTCAAGTGAAAATGAGATGACTTGTAATTGTTAGGTTTTGCTCAATACTTCAAAGCATCGAGTGAAACAAGTAATTAAAAAGTTAACTGAAACGAGTAAAATGTTAACAAACGAGTTCAAAAAAATACTGAACTTTGCTATTAGTTAGACAACAACATACACGAGCTAATACAACTTGTAGAAGTAAGTTCCGACTCACGGTTTGCAAGTTATGATCTCGTATCACTTTCAACTAATAAAATTAACTAATATACCATCATCCAATTTTAATTAGTAAAATACATACCAATATTATAACCAGATACTTGATTGTGCATGCTAAGATTGACTAACTTTTGAAAATTTTGTGCCTTACACAGGACGTCCAATGAATTCCATTGGTTGCAAGTCGTGCAAATCTAGAGGAAACGACTAATGAAAATGGAAGCAACTCCGTCGGAAGGAGACATATGCAGTAGCGATGAAGAAGTCTCTTGTGGTGGTTATCTTACATTTGTTGTAATAAGTACATTTTAATTTGTTTTTAATCCGTTTTATCAAATCTTTATGTAATTTCTGAAATAAGTTGAATTCGTGGATAATTACTAGAGTGAGTATTACCTGATTATTGGAAATTTGTAGAATTTAAAATTATAGGTTTTGTTGAAATGAATTGTGATTTGAATTGCATTACAGGTTTCTTGATAAATTAAATTGGGGGGGGGGGGGGGGGGGGGGGGGGAATAACACGGCCTACCCCGACGCTTTTAAAAACACTGGGGTAGCTATTTATTAAAAAATATATATATTAAAAATAACCCTAAGGGTAGGTACTTATAATAATAATAAAGTAATAAATATTTTTTTAAAAAATAACATAGCCCACACTTTTCAAACCCCAGGGTAGGTATTTAAAAAAATACCCCTACCAAAAATGCCGGGTAAGTATTTATAAATAAATAAAAATTAAACATACCCATACCCCACGTTTTACAAACGCTGGGGTAGATGTTGGGCTATACTGGCATTTAAAAAAAATACTAGGGTAGACCTTAAACCTACAGCAACGCTCGCTATCCCGGCATTTCTATCAGTGCTTTCAAAAATGCCGTAGGGGCTACCCTGGTGTTTTAAAACGCTGGGGTAGCCCCAAAAAGTATCGGGATAGCTGTTTTGTGTTGTATTAAAAAATAACTGAATCAATGATAAACCCCATCAGATATTGAGATTATTGTTTTATCCATCACTGCATGTTCAATCAAAAATAATAATAATAATAATAATAATAATACAAGTAGCCCATATACTTTCGGTTTGACTAAAGTATTTTAAATACGTTTGATTCAACAATTTTTCACCTTTAGTTACTAATCCAACAACCGAGAGTAAAACAAGGATGAATATAGTGAAAGAAGTAGACGTAGATGGTTAGAGAGTACTATAGAAAATAACTTTATTTTTGGGATTTGCTCTGGTGCACTCTAATTGCCTACATTCACGTATGTCCTAACTTTCCTTCTTCCGCTCTACAATTTGTCTAAAAGGGTACATTAGTTATTTATCCAAAATAGCTCAGAATTTTAAATAAAAATGTATGAAAATTATTCAGTGGAAAACTCATTGGAAATTGAGATTATTTTTCTATTAACATTGAGTATCCAATCAAAATAATTAAATAAAAGTTCTGATATATTCATAGAAACAGAATGGATTGGCCTTGGTTCACTGGGACCCATATAGAGTTTTTCTATTTTCTCTATCCTCCTATTCTCTTTACCGTTAACATTAAATCATATGCTAGTACTTCATTCTACTGATTAAAAAAACTGATCAAATGCCACGGTATTAAAAAAATTGACGATATTCACAGATAAATGGAAAAATGATTTGATGCATTTACTTTAAAAAAAAATAGTTTAATTGTTCTTTAGAATTTCTGGAAATATATGATCTGATAGGTTAAAAGGAAGAAGGGGAGTTTTGAGGGTGAAGACAATCCGGATTTTTTTGCCATTAAAAAAACTGACACCATGAGAAGGAGGAGAAAAATATGCTTAACAAATAGGCAACTACCTACCTAATTACCCATATCATTAGAAAAAAATTAGAAGTCGCCAATATACTTTTGTTTTTGACTAAAATATTTCAAATACGTTTGATCCAACAAATCTTCACCGCTAGTTTTTTTTTTTTTTTTTTGAGCAAGAGGATAGAGTCGGAGGACTCCAGCCCATAACTATATTAATAACAAAAATGTACAGAAGCCAGTTTACAAGTGCAAAACTGAGAGAGGAACAAAAAACCAAACAGTTTACAAGGCAGAAACTGAATGCCAAACAAACAAACGCGACGAAAAGATAAAATGAACAACACTCAGATAAGAAAGTAGTCGCTACAAGCAAGCACAGCGAGAGACGTCTGCAGACCACCGAAAGACCAATGCCAATCCGCAGCAGCAACAGCCAGAGCAACGCACACATCCAGAGAACTGGAAGGCAGCAGAGAAGGACCGCAAAGAAAAACCACCGAACATGGAGCCACCCACATGCCAACCTGTAACAAACAGACAGCACAGAAAGAAACACCACCACAACCAAGTAGGCAACACCACAACCACCTGGCAACCCATCACCAAAGAAGAGGGGCTGACGCAGCGGAAACAGACAAGGAAAAAAACAACGCCACAAACATAAGAGATACTCCTCACACAGTGACCACATCGGGCGAAAGTAAACACAGAACAATAAACATATAGCTAGGACAAACAGAACACCAGCGTCAAGTAGCAACCAAAGAAAGGAAGACCAAAAGCTTCCACACAGGCCGGAAGCGGGGTGTTAAGCCACCACTACCAAACAGGGAGAATAGAGATATACAACCATGTTGTAAAAAAGAGAGGGACAGGGTACCAAAATACCGCACCGCAGGCACCTAAACAGAGAGCAAACAAGTGACACGCTGCCCACCTACTACCAAAGTGCCAAAGCTGCGGTGACTTACCACAAAAAACCACAAGACAACCATGAGGCAGCCTGGAACACCAACAAAACCAAAGGCAGGAAGCAAAGAAAACCACGCCCAGAGAAGTAGAGCGGAGATAGAAACCCACAAAATCATTTCTGCACAGAAGGACAAGAATAGACAGTGAGTAGAAGTAACAGCTAAGGAAAAAGACCAATAGGGACCAGGAAGTCAGTAATTAAACATCAACAAGAAAAAAAATAGGGGAAATTAATTAAGCGCAGTGGGAAAACCATTAATAGTGAAAAAACACAAAGCATTATTAAAATGGTAAAGCTGAAGTTTAACTAGCTCAGCCGGTTTGAGCAAGGAAGCCCAAAATCTCGTGAAAAAGATAAGGTCCTCCACCAGCGAAATAATAGGACGCGAAGAATTAGAGAAAATTCTATCATTCCACTCTTTCTAGACAACCCAGATAAGCGCCATCATGGATAAATCCCATGAGGCACGCAAAGAATGGTCAACCTGATTGGTTCTCCAGGAAGACCACCACTCTGGAAAGGAAGTTGGCCTCCCGCGCACATTCCATGCTCTCTTGCAGATCGCTTAAAGAGGCTGGATAAACGGGCAGTTAATAAATAAATGCACCCTGTCTTCATGCTGAGTAAGACAAAAGGCACATTTTTGATCCCAAGCGATGTTCCTTTTGTTGAGCACATCCACCGTCAGAAGTTTATCATGGATAGCAAGCCAAACAAAAATTTTGACTTTAAGAGGCGCGACACCTTTCCAAATGAGCTTGTAAAAGGGAGAAACCACAAACCCGAATTAAGAAAATTATAGCAAGATTTAACCAAATAGGCTCCTGAACCGTTCCAACACCAGGAAATGGCGTCATGGGGGAACCAATTATAGGAACCCAATAAGGAGAAAAGGTGATGAAACTGAGGATAAAGTAACAAAGGGTGAGCTCTTTTAAAAGGAATACGCCATTCCCGACGATTACCAACCAGGCGAAAGTAATCCGCAACCGCTGCCTGGGGATTTCGAGCAAGGGAGAATAATTGGAGGAAGTTGGACGCAATCTTGTTGTTATCAATCCAGATATCGGTCCAAAATTTAACCGTAGAGCCCTCGCCACAAAGTTTACACACACTGCATTTAAAAGGACCCACCACTTTCCAAACACCCTTCCAGAAGGGGGAAGCGTTGGGAGAGATAAAGGGGGGATAATTCCTAAATTTTGTGTCTTTTATGATAATGGTAAGTAATCATTTTTGGCCCAGGCAGAGTTTGGTTGATTGAGTGCCTTCCAAATCCATTTTCTGAGAAGAGCTAGGTTTTGGTGCCTCAGATTCAGAATACTAAGACCACCTTCGCATTTAGATTTGCAAACCAAATCCCACTTGCAAAGGTGCTTGCCCACCCGATAGCTGGGGGGGCCAGACCAGAAGAAATTCTTATGGATCTGGTCAATATGCTTGATGACCCAGGAAGGCAAGTAGGAAAAGGACATCATATACAGTGGGATGGCAAAGTACCGAGTTAACCAGTACCAATCTTCCACTGCGAGAAAGGTGACGCCCAGACCAAATATTAAGTCTCCTTTCCACTTTGTTGATCATAGGGGACCAATCACTTCTATGAAGCTTCCCCCATCTCCGAGGAATGCCGAGGTAGGAGATGGGAAAAGCTCCCGATACACAATTAAAAAATTGTGAAATCTCGAGCTGACGGTCGTCGGCCCCACCAAGCCAAATGACAGAGGTTTTATTGAAGTTGATAGAAAGTCCCGAAGCTCGCTCAAAAATATAGAGCAGGAGCTCGAGATTACGAAGGGTGATCCCATTAGGTTTAGCAAAAATATTAGTGTCATTCGCATATTGCAGATTGAGCACCCTCCAGAAGCCTTGGAATCCCTCTAAGCCTTTAATAACATTAGCTTTCCAAGCAGTTACGAGTAATTTGCTAAAGACATCAGCCACCCGGGAGAAAAGGACCGGGGAGACAAGGAAACGGTCTAATTTTGCCATAGAGGGTAAGAGTCTCATGTTGGACCAGGTAAAAGCTCTACCATTAATGGGAAGATCCGCAAACTCTAAAGAGCGAATGCAATCATTGAAATGGTGGGAGTCACCGATCCGAGAGGCGTTACCTAGTTTCTCTTAGTAAAACGAGTAACATTGAAGTCGCCACAAAAGATCCAAAAGCCTGAAATGCAACCAACAAAGGACATGAATTCGACCTAGAATTCCTGACGAAGTTCCGTCGTGGAAGGACCATAAACAGAGACAATAGTAACCAGTCGGTTAAATTCAAACCAATGAAAGGAGCACACCAGAAAGAATTTAAGTCGTCTGACTGAGACGAGTTTGTAGCTAGAAGGTTTGAATCCCAGAAGAATGCCCCCGCACGAGTGGTTATCTTCTAAGCTCACCCATTGGGTAATCAAACGACCACTTAAGGAGCGCTTGATAGAGGGCGACAGGGAATCAAGCTTAGATTCTTGAATAGAGATCAAGTCACAATGAATGGACGAGACCAATTGGAGGATGCTTCTTTTTTGAAGGTACTACCTAACCCTCGAATGTTCCAAGAAACGTTAATCATAATGGGATTGGAACTCAGAAGCTCTTGCAATTTCAGAACGTCTGATCTCCTCGAAGATCTCAGGTTTGGAAGTGTCAATAAAAACACCCATACGGGCGGCCAACTTAAGCATGTCATCATTAGACAGAGAATCAAAATGAATTTGGTAGACCGAACCAAGTTCAGGTCTATCAATAGAGATGTGGGGAGCCGCCTGGAGTGAGGGGATCTCCAAGTTACGGACCTGTGTCGCCAGGGAAGCTTTGGAGGAAGAAGTTAAATGAGCATCATTCTTGGCTCGTAAACGAGCACTAGATTGAATAATGGGGGTACAGGTCCTCGCCCGCGGTGATTTTCTTTTAATGGTAGGAGAAGGGGTAGAAGGATAGGGTTCCAAAAGACAAACGTCTTTCGGTCCAGAAGTACCCCTGGGGGATACCCTCACCGGAAGCAAACTAGAAGCAGACTGAGAGGAAAGAGTGGAAGTAAGAGAGCGGGGAGAAAAGGAAGCCTTTGCGATCAGCGACAAGCTAGTAATAACATTATCATCGATGTTCCAATGGAGAACCAAAAGGCCATTATTCAGAATTTCGAAGTAACGAAAGTAGAGAGTACTAAGGCTACTAAAAATAGAAAATTTAGTGTTACAGCAGCCCAGACCACTAAGATTAACAAGAAAATCACAATTAAAAGTACTGGAAGAAGCGATAGAAGAGGAGTTTACCTTAGCCACAGGCTGGAGAGGAGCAAGATCCTTAAGTTCATCCGAGATAAGGTCGTCGGTCTCAACCCAATCTGCCTGGGATTGCTTGGAGGAGGAGGAGGGGAATTGAAAAACCTGAAAAGCACCCTCCTCAAGAGCATGCAACGAGTGAGAGACATTTTTACCAGAAGTTGTAGAGCTCTTGGGACATGAAGTAAAAGGAGAGGGCTTCAGAGTAGACTTAGGTTGGAGCGAAGAGACATATTTATCCCAATTAGATGAGTACTGAGGATTAATGCTCCCAACTGGCTAGGTACTATCAGCCACACTTTTAGTACAACCAGGAGTCTCTGCCGAAGAGTCTAGATGCTCAGATATAGAAGGAGTCGAAACCCCAGCAGCTGGTACAATCAGAACTGCAGGGGCGGAGGAACCAGGGTTAGCCGAAGGCCCTAAAGAGGCAGGGAGAGGAGTTTGTGACGGAGATCCTTGGGTGGCAATATTAGGGTTTATCCACACCAAGTTATGGGGTTTAAGAGGAGAACGGGCAGCAACCGCTGGTTTCCTGCCCCCACCACGAGTTCTCCCTTTAGAAGAGGACTTTGGATAGGATTGGTGCAACGAGGGGGGGGGGGGGGGGTTGGTGGACGACCCGACCTTGAAAGAACCCATAGCAAAAGAAGACTCCACACCTGGAGCAGAAGCAGCAGGTAAAGCCAGTGGTCCAGGCCCAACTGGGGGAAGGTCATGGTAGGAAATAGTAATCGGGAAATAAGCATCTTCGAGTCGAAGAGTGAAAGAAAAGACCCTGTCACTACGAGGGTAGCACAAAAATTTCGCCTCCACCTGGAGACAGCCAGAGGCTAGGAAATAGTAGAAGACGTACACGTCAGGTCCTCGATATATTTAGTCATGTCTGCTACCCAACGAGGGGATTCGCAGAATGGAGGAAGCCCCATAATGGTGACTTTGGTCAAGTATGAACAATTGGATAATTGTTCATATTTATCAATCGAATAATGGTGACTTCATCGCTAGTTATCAATCGAATAATTGGAAATAAGTCAAGTATGAACAAAGTGAAAGTAGATATAGGGAGTTAAAGAGTACACCATAGTTGGGATTCAAGAAGTCACTACAAAACGCACGAGCTTTAGCGGCGCTTTTACAAGGCTATAGCGGCATTTTTTGGCGCCGTTATAGCACATAACGACGTTTCTAAAATCGCCGCTAAAAGTGCCGTTGGAGCTTGCGTCGTTATAGCCATATGGGCTATCACGGTGTTTTCCGTCGCCGCCGCTATAAGTTCTAAGCTTTAACGGAATTTCTAAAACGCCGGCATAGGTCGCTTTCTCTTTTGGTTTTTTTAAAATGGACTAGTTATAGCGGCATGTCGAATACGCCGTGGTAGATGGAAATGCATTAGAATTTCCAAAAAATTTAATCTACAACGGCGCATCTGAAGCACCGCAATAGAGGAATTTGAAAATTCTTGTATCTATGCCGGCGTCTTAGGGTAAACGCCGGTATAGGGGGGTTTTTTTTTTTTTTTGATTTTTTTATAAAATTTTGAATTAAAATACCTGTAATTAATTGCATATTACAAACACTTATAGTCATATTAAATTTAAATGCTTAGATCTTAAAATCAATAATGACATCATAATCAACAACCAAAAGTCACATATCACAAAAAACAATAACTGAATAGAAAACAAAATATCTAACACATATAAACTGTCATACAATAGTGTCAAATGTATAAGTTGTACAACACTTAGTTATTACAAAACATAGATATAATTCCTACAAAACATTTTAAAAAAAAGTTCAAATCCAACAAACTAGGGCTGGAGAGTCTCCTCATGTGGCCGGGTGTTGTTTCGAATTCCATCGTTATTTTGCCAAAACATTTTTTAAAAAGTCCAAAACATTTTTTTTTGTGTTGGATTTTATTGTTACTCGACTATTCAACATTCAACAGATTGATAGAATACAATGAAAAAGATGTTTATTCAATAGATTGATAGAATACAATGAAAACTATATTTATTCAACATTCAAGTAGTTCACACCATTGAAAAAACTATGTTGTGCCATTGAATGAGTTTCAAAGATGCGGTTCACGTACGAAGTATCACAAGGGTAAGCGCAATCAATCATCTGAAAAGGATTTCGGTCGTAGAACCAGTTTACAACTGCCTTTGCAATTGGCTGCAAAAACAAATAACTTAAGGTTAATTAAACAGGAACGAAAGCTACTAAATCTGTAAAACCAACAAAAGTCTACCAAATCTATAAATACCCCTAGATTCTTATCTTCCACTCTACAGAAGTGCATAAAACATGGGACCTTTTGTAAGTACCACTGAATTTTAAATAGAAAGCTCTATATAGTGATGGAAAATAACAAGTTAAGAAAGAATACTCACCTTAAGACAATGAATTTCTGTTCCATGCCTTTTATATATATATATATGGATACCTGTCATACAAAAAAAAGTATTTTGTGACTATTCACCACATTAAAATTTTAAAATACTATTAATTTGGTTGAATGAGTTATCAAGAACAGCTAGCACAACTGCTTCATGCCTTCTATCAAATTCTAGATTTATGAAATCTAGTTTCAAAGTTAGTAATAAAACAAGCCCTGGTACCATGTTAAAAAACTATCAGGGTTTTGTTAAAGCTCAACAACTGATTTGATTAGGAGAATAACAATTGGGATGACCATGGAAAATTGTGCAGCTAAAATGTCTTCTAAATTCTAAATCATAAGCGCGATGATATTGACTGAGTTTGGCGCTTACTTTTTCTAAGCTACTGCAAAAAATTGTTCATTTTGTAATAATACAACGTCCGACACAGTTTCCATAATCTGAATAGGAAAGCAATACACTCCTTGAAAAATAGTTGTAAATAAATTATAATTAAAAAGATGCATTTGTTTCTTTGAAGAAGGCGCCAAAGTAGATGCTTTATTTGATTCTTGGTTTTATTTGTATTTTGGAGTTAATATGTTATTCCAATAGTGTAGTACATTTGCCACATCTGTAATTGAAATAGTCACTTCGTATTATGGCTAAATGGTTAAAGTATGAGTTTGTTAAATATATGGGTTTTCTTTGGGAAAGTTGAAATCTCACAGACTGATGAGGATAGATCCCTCACAAAGACAACATCTAAATTCTTCTTAGAAGCCAAACCAAAAAAGAAATGAAGGGACCATTGAAATTTTGTAACTAACATGATTATAAGTTATATAAGAAGTTGAAAGATATAGTCATGAAAGCAAGATACATAAATTAGTCTCACAAGGATTAGAACTTTTACTCGTAAAACATGGCATAATGCAAGTGATCTTACTGCACCGTGGTTTGACTATAATATAATTTGAAAGTTTGTTTTATAATGCATTCCACATTTCCACTCGCAGGCAAATCCTTGTGGACTCTTGAAGCAAGAAAATTTTTGGATCCTCGGTTTCATGAGCTTATCAAATTCTAAGACCTACAAGGAAAGTTAACCTATCTGGCATCTGCCCTCCTAAAGCGCCATATTATGTTTACAGATTTATTTGGGTACAGAAGGCACCAAACCAGAACACTAACGACGACAGACTGATATCAGTCACAAAATTTGGTTCATCTTCCACAGGTGAACCAATTAATGCTTAGATGGTGGTTGTGGCACTTAATAAAAAGAACATCTCCATTAATCAACCAACTAGAAACAACATTACTATGTATCTCCACAGAAGGAGTCAATCCAAGAAGATGTAAGTATCTAATAGTTTTTATCAAAAAGAAAATCGGTTATCAACACAATAATAAATTAATAGTTTCCCCAAATAATTTCTGAAACAAAAAGTAATAGCTAAAAAAAAACCATTAGTAATTTAGCCTATCAAGTGGAAGTTAGTCTATTTTCCAGCTTGGTTTTTGATATTATCCTCTAAGTCAGATTCACTCAATACCACAAAAGCCAGGGATAATCTGAAGGAAACTTGAATTGAAAGATATTTCCTCAAAGAAGTAATGACATTGCCACACCGTTACCATTTGTAAGTACTATTTAAGAATTAGTAATGTGTGACAAAGTGAGTAGAATTGTGCTTCTTAGAATGAAAGTAGCCATCATAGGCCTAGCCTATCTAAAATGTCTTCTAGCTATGATTTGGCTGTGAAAATTTGGGTTCTTCATGCCTGTTTATGTGAACAGTGCTTCAAAACAGGATGTTCTGGACAATTTATGTACTTCCTCATTATCAAGAGGAGTGTAACAATCAACAAAATCAAAGAATCTATTGAGATGTATATTTGAAATGCACCCATTTATGGCTAGAGCTCATCGACAGCTAAGTAACTATAACATCAAAAACAAATAAACATACAAATGTATAGATAAACCAATCATGTATAGATTTTGAAGAGATCATCAATAGTTTGGAGATCAAAACAAACCTGAAATTCTTTAATCAAATCCATAGTTATCATATCAATCATTGCTAGGTGCCCCTTGCGCCCTCCCATAATCATATAATGACCACTCATGGTGTGCCCCAATGTGTATGGGCCTAAGTCAGCACATTTACATGAAAATGAAAACAAATGGTAAAATAAAATAAATATTGACAACTATTTTATAACATTGGAATTGCAATTCTATAAGGTGACTAACTAACATTTGAAAAGACTGTTTACCAAGTAAGATCATATCCAATGGCTTTCTTGAACTGTTAATATCCACTTCTTTAAGTATAGCCTCTTGTTTGATCCTCCATGTCTTTTCTAAGCCTTCAGCCTCCAAAATGCCTTCCTCACATGGCATAAGCCAGTATAAAAAACTTAAACTATGTCAAATTACAGTAGAATTGTTGTAGTTACATCCTTTAAGAAATAAAGATAGTTGTTAGTGGCCTTCAACAGAAAGTTTGGTGTATATGACTAGCATTACTATCATAAGCAGTAACATGTTATGCAAGCAGGGCAAAGCACAATAAAGTGCATTACAAAACAAAATGCAAGTCAAAAAAATTTAACTATAACTAAGAATTGATTAGACTGAAGAAACGCAAAATATTGGAGCAACGGGGCATACAAGCATAGCATGATAAATTAGACTAACAAAAGGGTAATTAAGCGAACAAATAAATGCAGGAAGTTATAGCTAAAGCGGTAAGTAAGATCCGATTAAGAAGACAACTGACCTGCTTTTTCTCTTGTCTCATCAGTTTGGAAAAAGGTAAGTAAGCCTAAATAAAGTTTTTAAAACTTTTAATTAAAAAATTAATGCTAATGAACAGATTGGAAAAACTGATTATGAAGTTCCACTTATCTAACGATACCTTGTTGATAAAGTCTTCTGATCCAATGTCACGCCCCGCTTTCCAAAAATACGAAATGCGGGCACGTGACATGGCCCAGCGAATGACTTGCGTCATCCAAGGCTGTTATTGATCCAAATCAACAATATAAATATGAAGTAATACAACCACGCATGTAATGAAAGAATAATCACATAAATAACAACATTGGATATTAAGCATAAAAAATAACCAACATCAAAATAACCCAACATCTGGAATATAAGAACTTACCAAATAGCTCGAGAGGCTCTTGCTCCAATCCTAGAAGAACTGTTCGTCAATGCCTCCTGGCAACTCTCCTTGTTCACCTGTAACTGGGTCAACTAGAGTGGAAAAGAAAATATCCTTAGAGCAAGTCGTGGACAACAAGTAGAGAAACAGAGAAACAATGGCAATGACGGTATAGTAATGAATTCAATGAACGATGAAATCAATAATATCGAACAGTGGCAATACGATAGTAATACAATATGCAATGATGACGATTTTTAAACAATAATAATAATGGTAACAATAACGATAACACTGTTTAACAGGGATGACAATATGCAATGACAATGTGATGAAAGTCTTAAGTCTATTATTCATTTTTAATCCTAGCTACCGCACGTACTACTGTGTCCCATGTGTGCCGTACCACAGGTTCGATGCATACAGTCAATTTCGTTTAGACTAAGGTGGTAGATTTTATAGTTCATGTACTCGCACGATAACAATAGCAATTTCTTGCATAATAACGATAACAATAGTCGGTACGATAGGTCCTTAAACAATACACGATGAATTGGGATACTGCAGTCAGTAATCCAACAATAAACTGATAGCACTAGCCGACACAATATTTTGGGAACAAGCCCACAATACCGAGTACAATCACTATATTATCAACTACCCTTGTCAACTCTTCACCCCGGATTGATTAATATTCTTTATTCAATTAATATATAATAATGCAATTAATAAGGGACACTAGAAAGATGACAAAACAAACCTAAGATCATGCAATATACACTATACAATTAAATACACCAAACATAACATTATAGATATAATTATATATTATTAAATATAGGAACCCAATTTTGGACAGCAGTAGGTTGCTGTACCAAAATCAGAATTTCTGTTGCTACAGGATAGCAAATGCGGATCCATTAGAATTTCTTGAAACTAGACTTCTGCCCGGTTCCAACGCATACTTAAAGTCTACATTCTGACAATGGTAGCTAGGTGAAATTCAGTATTCTTTACAGATTTTAGTTTCTGACTGGTTATCGATATTGGCTAATTCCAATTGTAAGGGTAGTAAATAATCATTGTAAAAATCAGTAAAAATAATTTTTATCACCTTAAGCATGTTATCTACAAATCTGAAATTTATCATGGCCATATTTGATCATTAGTTCACTTAATTCATCAGCCTAGCATGGTATGTACATGAATCTGAAATTACAGCGCAGCAGTAGCAAAAGGGTCATAACTCAGGCAATACAAGTCGGAATTCGAAAATTCTGGATGTTATTGACATCTAGACACTTAGGTATATGTTTCATATTCAGAAAGTGATTGATTTTAATGACGTTATCTAGGTTGAAACAACACGACAAGGTTCAGGTTGGCGTAAATTTCAGGGTGCCAACATGTTCTTTTTGAATAAAACGATTAAAATATTAAGAACGAAGAATTGAGGTTTAACAATCATAAATCACAGCAAGTCATTCCTATGTGAACATGGTATTAAGATATATAGTGTCCATAACTCTACTAATTATAATCAACTAATTTATCATTATCAATCACATGAACAATCAACCCTAATATACAATCTACAATAGTTGTGTTTAATGTCATGAGATGAAACGTAATAATAATTTTCTATTCTTATATTCAATAACTAACTACATGGGAGCATGTAAGATTCCTATACATTAGAGGCAAAAAGACAGCACGAAGTCAAGACTACCACTTGGATTCGCTCGTGTAAATCTGTAGTATCCCAACGATAGATGACAATAACATTATACGATATTCAACATGGATCTACTTGTGGAATTCAATAAAAATCTTGAATATGATACAATAAATATTCGATAAGAAATGACTTGTCATTAGATGACGTCAGATACGATATATTGAGAATAACGGGATCGAAATCTCGACGACACGACGATGAGCAAACGATCACGATTATCACGATCGGGCACGGATCTCGTTGATCAAGATGGTGATCAAGATGAAGATCAAGTGAATCCAACGGTCGAGATCGAACATAAAATATATAAGAATTAGAAGAGTACCAAAAGAGTAAATATACCATGATTGACAATTTGATGAATGAGAACAAAAAGTGAATCAAAAATTTAAATCACCAAGTAGAAGACGAACAAGACGATCAAGAGTCGAGATCAAGTGTGATCGGTCGATCGGACGGCTGAGATCGAAGATCAAGATCAAGATGATGATCACGATTGTGATGATAAAAAAGAGATCCGACGGTCGAGATCAAGATCTTGATGATGATGGTGATGACAATCATTGCAAATCCAACGGCCAAGATTAACGGATCAAGATGATGATCATCAAGATCGTGATGATCAACGATCGTGCGGTTGTGATTTGATCAAGCACTTGATGATGATCATGGTGATGATCAAATGGAGGATCGGACAGATCACATTACACTTGATCAAACCCAACAGAACCAGGGGGAGGGAGTGCTCTGTGATAGCTGGCTAGGGGCTCAGGCGGCCGATGGCGGCACTCAGGGGCAGCACCGACGAAGGAGGCACGATGGCAGAACAGGGGCAGAATGACAGAGGGCGGCGCAACTTGCTGCGTCGGAGAGAGAGAGAGTAGTGCTACAGGGACTGTCGGCGACTGGGCGCGAGGTTGTAGTTGCTGCTGACGAGGAGGGGTGCCGAGAAGGAGGGGACCAGGGGCACTGTGTAGCGTGGGATTACGATAGGGAGGAGACGCCTGGTGGTCGGGGATCAATGGAGTTGGCACTGTGGGCTGCTGGCCGTCGACGCTGGCAGTGCGACAGGAGGCACGTCGGGGTTCTGCAAGAATGGTGCACCGCAAGGAGGGGAAGAGGAGACGGGGAAGAGGCTGAAAGGGAGGTCGGGAGGTTGGCGGAATGGGTTTTGGGTAAACGGGAAGGGAGAAAGAGAGAGAGGGGAAGGTGGAGAGTTGTGGCTACTGTAGGGGGGGGTTAAATAGTGAAAATAGGGTTAGGGTAGAGTAGGTTAGGGTTTTATATGGTAGGGTTATTGGGTAGCGGGTTGTGGGTATGAATAAGACCCAATAAGAGATAGGAAAATGGGTTTGGGTTGAAATCCAATAAAATATGGGCTTAAGGGTTTTTGGGTACAAATTCAAAAGGAAATAAATAAATAAATAAATAAAATAAGCTTATAGAGTCTATTATATATATATATATATATATATATATATATATATATATATATATATATATATATATATATATATATATATATATATATATATATATATATATATATACACATTAAATCAACTATTGAAGCACATATAAAATGGAGTATGTTCGGGCTTTACAAAAATAATAATAATCATAATAATAATGACGATAGGAATAATAATACTAATAATTACAATAATAACAGTAACAAAAATATTAATAATAATAACAATACTAATAATAATAATAATAACAATAATAACAATAATCATAATAATAATAATAAAATAAGGATAACAATAATAATAATAACAACATAAATAGGGTTTGCATTACAATATGAAAATCATAGTAAATAGTTACAAATAAAATTATTCATTAAAAATAAACTTTAATAGGAGATCCGACAATACATTTTAAGAAAAGAATTTGAAAGCAGAAAACTAATTTACAAAAATTTAAAATACACAAAAAAATACGAAATTGGGAAAATAGGGGTTACATCCAACAATGACAGAACCTATTGGAGCACCCATACCTTTTGACAAGCATACCTAATATGAACATTACAAACAGAAAATAATTAGTGAAAAATTAAGAGATTCAAGTGCTCTATTGTTCACTCACTATTTTCTCTGAAAAATTGTAAGAAACTGAACCCAGAATGATTAAATGCACATAGATTGAACATAATTAACAAATCAAATAATAGTTATAAGGAATGATTACATAATTAACATGATTTTCCTGAACTACATTAACTTGAAATTTTATCTACTACCAATGAAAGATAAAATTTCATTTAAACAAACTCATAAAGTTGAACACCATTTAATCTTAAACCATGAACGAACTAAATTTGGATGCCAGACTATAATTGAAAAGGATAAATGGATTGAGGGTCATAATGCTTACTTCAGCAGACATTAAATACCCTTCAGGTTCAGCACTTGTCCAGTGGTGGCAGGAGTTCGAGGACATGGTTTCCATACAGTAAGTCTAAGTGGTTTAGATATAAAACACTAAAATTGAAAGAAATTGGGAAAGAATTAGGGTTTCACTTACTAGTTTTAATCGGTTAAGAAAAATGGAGAAAGAGACAACTTACTGAACGGTGATGGGGGGTTGCGACTGGGTCTAATCTTGGGAGGCAGGGGAGAGACTTGCGCCGGGTGTTGCCGTCGTTGTTGTTTGCACCGCAGCTGCATTTGATAGGGAGGAGGAGGAGGCCGAAGATGGTTAGGGTTTGGGGTTTAGGGTTTGGGGATGGGAGAGGGAGGAAGATTTGAATGGAGAGGCACTACAACATGTAGGGCTTTCTACAGCGGATTTATTATAGCATTTAAGCGTTAATGCTGTTGAAAGTGATCAATAATAGCATTCATGAAGAAAATGCTATCTTTATTTTATTTTGAAATTCACTCTTAGCTACGACAGCAATTTTGAAATGTTGTAGTTTTAATAGCGTTTTGGAAATGCTATTATATTAGTAAATAAACTCAATAGCTAGGGGTAGAAAAGAAAATTCTAACTAAAAAAAATCCGAAACTATCTAAACTCCTCAGCTCCTCCCCCGATCCAGATCAAAAAACCCTCTCCTCCACAAACCCTATTCCAGATCCAAACCCTCTCTTCCCCGTCGCCCAATCCTTCTCTCCCTCGCCAGATCACGTCGACCGCTTTTTTCTCTCGCGCCATCGACCACTGCGCCAGGCTCTCTTCCTTGTTTCCCTATCCTTTTCCCTCCCGCCAGATCGCGCCGACCGCTTCCTCTTCCTCTCGTGCCGTCGACCCCTAAGCCTTCAATTTGGGGTAACAATGAATTCATTGACGTATTCAGTAACTTTTATATGTATATTGTGCTATTACAATTGTTTTGTGACACTGATTTTTTGATCATCTACAATAAGTATATACTTTTCCACTGATTTCCCCTTCTGTTTCTCATTGTTGGTTTGAGAAATGCTCAGTTTTGTGTTACTTTTAAGAATTTTATTGTATAGATAACAAAGATGTGATTTCTTTTGTTTCTTTTGTAGTAAGCAAAGGCACATCTTCTAATCCTTTCTACTTTGTTATCTATACAATAACATACATCTACTTACTTGGAGCCAACACATATCAGTCCCAATTTTCAATTATTCATTTCCTTGACTATTACCTTCACATTTTCATATCCTCCATGTTTGTGTTCGAAATGAATTTTCTGTCCAATTTTATGTTCAATTGAATCAATGTCTATAGGGAATGCAAGGAACAGTATTGCACAAAGCAATTCTCACATCTTCAAAACATATGTATGCCTCAATTTATTTGATTTTAAAGTTCATTCTATCTGCATATACTTTTGGAGCTTATATCTGAAGGTAGGACTGTGAAAAAGTTGATAGAGAAGAAATATTTAGTTCAGGTGAGTGATTTACAATATATTGCTTTAGATTTTTTTTTATATAAATTTTAATGGCCCTAGACTTGCGAACTAAGCAGCTATACTTGCAAACTGAGCAGTTGCTTCCTTAATCTACTTGGATATCAATATATTAACTTACATAATATTTGGTTCTCTGTCTAGTCAAAACAAAACAATATTTAGTATTCTGAAATTAATGTAAAGGTAAAACATCTTATCATTAGTTTGAAATTTGAATGTCAACCTAATTTTGCAAATTTTTTTGACAGACAAAGGGTGGGGACGTACATAATTAGTTTTGCAATTAATATTAACCTTGTCTGGGCTTTGCTTTTGCTTTCTAAAGCAATTAAGCTCCATTTCAAATTGCAGTTTAATTTTTTTTCTAAGATACTCTTTATAATTACATTTCAAATGATTAGGTGATGCAGGACATCAATCTTCTTAGTGATCAGAACTAGAAAGATGTTCTCCCAGATAAACAATCAATTTCTATAGCTATAAAATTTGATAGTGAGGTTTTCATCTAATTTTGGATTTGCAGATTGTTGATCCTGCTGCAATCGATGTTTTAGTTGATAAAGTTCTTGCAAACAATCCCAAGAAACTTGAACAATATCGAGGCGGCAAGACTAAGTAATATTTTGACTTTGGTCTCTTCATTCATCTAATAATTTGTTGTATCAATTGTAGATTCTTGCATATTATGGTGGTGCTTTATTCTTGTCCAATTTGAGCCCTATTGGGTCTGGACATGGCTCCTTGATCCCTAAATAGGTCAGCCTCTATTGAAACTCATTGGTCATGTGTATAAGAAAGTTACGAATGAAGAATGTTTTTCTTGAGGTTGCCAACAGGTTTATAGGCAAGGAGAGGGAAGCCAAACTCTCCATTGAAGCCCTTCTTCGTCAACAGCCTTCAACAAGATCAGAAAGCCCTCTACATCGCGATGAACGGAGGTATTCTTCTATCCCTCTTCTTACATATCCTATATGTGATTATCATGATGTTCATGGTCTTAGGGTTCATGTAAATAACTATATTACAACACACCCATTACTACTGCTGCTACTAAAACTTGGTTGGTTCTAAAATATAGTGCCTTAAATTCTAAAATTATTTTTTGTCTTTTCACTATTAATTTACTCTTACTGAAAATATATCAGCATGTAGCTTGGATCTACATAAAAATAACCACATCTCATGGTTTTGCTCTTTGAGTTTCTTAAATTTATTCAGAATATAATCTGTTTAGTTAGGAGCACATAATAAAAATCATGATTGCTAAGCTTTACCATTTTACTTGTTTACCGGTTGGATCCTTATATGTGGTGTGAGCTATGAAAGATGATAGTCAGGATATATTGATGCAATATTTCATATTATGGATAGAGTTATGCCATAGGAAACTTAGTAGAATGGGATTATTAGGTACTTGCTTACCCTATATTACATGTATAATTGATCATGACAGTAAAATCTTCATTTCTAGTTATTGCCTTATATTCAGCGTTCCTGTCATGCATCATTGATCGATTTATAGGTTGCAGATCATGCATTATTGACTGACTGCGCTTATTGCAGTCTCAAATACAACTTTGCTGTCATGCATCATTGATCGATTTATAGGTTGCAGATCATGCATTATTGACTGACTGCGCTTATTGCAGTCTCATATACAGTTACGTGTTTTATTGAAGCAGAGAGAATTGATGCAAAAAGAACAGAAAAGAAGGTTATCACATCAGTGTGGTGTGTTACTCTAATGTTAATTGATGTTATCTAGCAGTTACATTTTTCTCCCCTTAAGAAATTATGATATCATTGTTTTTTGAACTCTGGTTGCAAACTTGTTTTCTACATCATTTGTTGCAGAGGCCTGAGTCTGAGAACCACCAAGAAGTGAAGCCATGCAGAAGTATGGGAATGCGAAATGGCTAGGAAAGTGAAGAGGATATTTTAAGGTAACTTTAGTAGGGTTATCGATCCATACTGCTGTCATTAGGTAACTTTAGTTATGAAATTTCCATACTACTGTCATCAGGTTACTTTTGTTAGGAAATTGTATTTAACAATTTTATGAAACTTTCTACCATCCAATTCCATGAAACTTCTGTTGATAATTAAGACTTCTGCATAACATATTCTTGAACAAGTATTATATTTTTGTGTATGATCTGGATGGAATTTTGAAACAGGTCCATTTTTAAATTTTCTAAATTATTGGAGTTGCTAATAATGAGAATAATTTTGAATCTAGACATAGATAATTGTGCATTTTTAAAATTTCTAAACTATGAAAAACAGGTCCCATGTTTCAATTTTCTGATTATCAAGATGGAAATATCTTGAGTCCATGCTCCATTAATCACATTTACCTCTCTTAGCCTTGGACCTTTTGGCTGCACATGCTGAAGCCAGCTTACAGCTTACAGTTCTTTATTTTTTTCATAGTCAGTGTGAGCTACTACTAAGTATTTACTAACTACTATTATTTCACTCTATGAATGAGTCTGAATTAGTAACTACTATCATTTCGCCCTTTTGTGCTATTTATTTGAATTTTATTGTTCAGTGAATTTCTTCCATTCAATTCACATGTGCAAATGCTTTGGATTCGTCGTTCGCTTAACCTTTCTTGCATGTACACCACGTTCCTGAGTGGGCTTGCTAGGAGGTTTTACTTCCTGCTCAATATACAAATCAATAAAAGGATAAATAAGGCAATGATAAACTACACAAAATCAATGTTCTAGGAATCACCACAATTATGAATTGGACTTGCTCATCAAATCTTACCTCTCTGTTATGTGTAAATTACTCACTGATGTAACCCAGGTGACCAAAAAGAGATTTAGAGAGTGAAGAATAGCAAACTTCCATCATCTGTCAGCTTTTGAAAGGCTATAGTGATGCTTGTACACTTAATTGATACATAGTAAACTATACCCATCACATTTCCAATACGTGTCAGGTTTTCTATGATATCCTCTTGGTTTTAGGTAGCCCTACAAGAAATTTCATTTTAAAAAGCCCAAAATAAATTGTATATTTTATATAAATAAGCCTCTTTTTGAAATGGGGATGTGACTAAGTAGAGTAAAATATCATACTGAAGATGCATTGTTGTGAGTGTGTGATAATAAAGAACTATATCTTGCTATATTAGGTCATTAATTTTTGTATATTGGATTTTCTTCTGAGTTTTTTCCTGAAATCTCCAGGAGGCAGTAGCATTGGCTGCGACAGAAGTGGCATTCATACTTCAGTCTAGGATTGGAAGCAGCCTGCAGTTTACCATTGCTCCAGATTCTCCTACAACTCCTGCTGAACAAGAGTAACGTCTATAATAGGATTCCTGAGTATGTTAGACTCACAACTTTCCCTCCTTCCTGAGTTTTTCGGTTTCTCATTGCAACACGTTTTGGTTATCAGGCTTAGGAGGCAAAGGACCCTTTCCCCATCGGTGTACATTTCTCTTGTCAAAATTTCCCTTGTAAAACCCAAAAACTTTTTCAAGCATGATGTATATAATGAGTGACACATTATGTGAAGTTATCTATGAAAAGTGTATTGCAAATGGTAATGTTTGTCATATCCTTGGCACTCTGACCTTGTGTCTGTGTATTCTGTATTCGAATATTGTTGAATTTGTCGTAGCTCTGCACTAAAGTGGTGGTATGTTTTGGTGAGCTGATGCAATTCCTTTCTTACCTGATAGAGTTCTTAAATGCAGTTTTTAAATGCAGGCAGGAAGATTGAAGGATTATTTTTTCTGTGTAACAATGCTGCTGCCTTTTTTATTGTTTCTTTTTTTAGGAGAACATGTGGTAACATAAGGTAGCGCAATTTAAACTCCAATCCTTCTGTCCACTGCTATAAGAAGCTTTGTCAGTGTTCTACACTAATCGTTGTGAGCAAAAGAATTATATCAGAGGCTTAGACAAAACATATTATTAATCAGTAGCGTTTCCTAGTTTCTATAGCGTTTCCTAGTTTCTATAGCGTTTTACAAACGCTATAGATTCTATAGCGTTTCCGAAAAGCTATAGATTCTATAGCGTTTTGTAAAACGCTATAGAAACTATAGCGTTTCCAAAACGCTATAATTTCTATAGCGTTTTGTAAAAATGCTATAGACTTACTATAGCGGGCCTTTTGATAGCGTTTGTAAAACACTATCGTAGGTCTACTATAGCATTTTATGAATGCTATCAAATGTCATATTTGTTGTAGTGAGGAGAGTAAAGAAGATGGGGGTTGTGGACGTCGGGGCTCGAGAATCGAAAACGGGTGTTGGTGTCGGGCAATAGATGGCAACGACGACGGCAACGGCGACAGTGGTAGAGCAAGTGTTGGCGTTGGTTTGGATTTGGGATTTTTGGGTCGAGAGCTAGGGTTGGGGGTTAGGGATTTGGGAATTGAGATCAATGGAAGTGCAGGATTGGGGATTGGATATTTATGGGGGGCAGTTTATCCCGGCGGTTTTCATATAAATTCCAGAACATTTTACCCTACCCTATAACGGCGTAGTATACATACCCGCCGCTATAGGTGATATGTATATACTACTGTTTGAGTCTATAGCGGCGTTCTTGTCCAACACTGTTATAGAGAGTGTGTTTTTATAAAATAAAATTATTCTATACTTATAGCGGCGCGTTGTGAAAATGCCGGAACAGATGTCGCTAAAGGTCTAGCGGTTTGTAGTATCTAGTTGGTAACCATTCAATCACCAACTAGTACACATACAAAAGAACAGAAGAATTTAAAAAAAGAAAAAAATGGAGAAGACTATAACTTCATTGACTTGGTTTTTACACAAGACTTGGGATGCATGCACAAGACAGCCAAATAGACCTCTCCCTCCTGACATGTAACCTAGTACCATATGCATTTCTTATAGTTGATCAGAATTCCAAATCTCAGTTATCTCTTTAAAAAGAATATACAGAAAGAAAACAAAATCTCAATAATAGTCTTCAACTTCAGGGGTCAACATTGACAACAATCATTCAAAAACTAAAATCCCCACATGGCCAGTTGGATATAGAGGACAAAACAGCAAATTAAAAGAAAAGATAGGTTTATACTGTTTTGATTTGACCCTTCTAATTATGCGATAAAAACTATTCTTTGTGACAGAACTAGTTGTCTAGTTGGTAGAGTATCTAGAGTTAAACATATGCATTGAGGTATTTATAACATGTTTATGCATGTTCCTGTACATGGACTCTTACAATATATACTGGCAGATGCAAGCTATATATGAAGAGCAAACCCTTCTTCTTGATTAATGCATCGGACTTCTTCGAGCATATACATGTAACATGCATGACACCTTTCGTACCCTCATTGAATATTTGAGGGATGATATTTAATGTGATGTAGATGACGTGGTCCAATCAGGACCGTCGGATCTCCTCATATTTCGCTCATTCCAGATCATCAGATCAACGGGTCCAACGGGCCTTCTACCACTTCAGGCCGACAGACAAAACGGGTTTGACCCGGTCCATCGGGTTCAGGCACCCGTTTGTCCTTGCCTATAAATACTAGACCCCCTCGTCACTTTCAAAGGTAATGAATCATTCCTCACCTGAACCTTAGTTGCTCGGTCTCTTTTCCAGTGACTGACTAAATCGTCGGAGGACCTGTCATCGAGATCTCTCCCAGTGTTTCTAGGCCTTTTGCAGGTACCCCGGCCGTCCGACCTCCAGCAACTCTTCGGAGCCGACCTAAAGAAACCGACCCGAGCCGAGGTCGAGATCCGTCCCTTCCACTTCACAAATTACAAGAACTCACACTTGTTCCTCCCCCACCAAAAATAAGCAGCATCAGGTTGGCGCCGTCTGTGGGAATCGACTGACTCGAACCAAAGCTCAGATCTCTCTTGAAGCCGAGCCCTCCCATGACTCCCAAAGCAAGAAGAGCCTTCACCGCTGGATGCCTTCCAGACCCTCCCCCCTCTCACAGCCATGTGAACACTCAGAGATCTAACCGACCACCAGCCAATGGTACGGCGGGACCGGGCCCGAGCGCCTCACGCTCAGTCGTCCGGGACTTACGACATACCATCAACCGCCGGCAGCCATGAGTGACCACCGTCTCCAACTCAGCTGATCAAGGAACCGGGCCGGTTCCTTCCAACCCAGTTCCGACTCATAGCAATCTCCCATCCCGAAGCAGGGAACACAACTGTAGACACTCCCCAAGGGGTGGTTCACCTCTGCCCGGTCAGGGCGAACATGCTCTAGTCACCAGATCCGAGTTCTAGGACTTCAGGCTCGAGATCCTCAAAGCCCTCGGAGGCAGCCCCTGATTTGAACAACAAATTACCGGCCCAAGGCGCAAAGAGGTTTAGGGTCCCGAGTCTCACGGTTCGTCCCAACCACCTTGGCAGAACGAAATCGTCCTCCACTGCCTCCAGGAGATGGAGAATCGCCTCGCCCGTATTAACGAGGGAGGAACACAAATCAGCCGGGCACATCAGCCAAGCCGACCCCCGTTCTCCCCCCAAACTCTAGATGCTAAGATTCCCAGGAATTTCAGACCGCCACAGTTCGAGACTTACAATGGCAAGAGTGATCCATCTGATCACATGGAAGGGTTCAAAACCCTCATGATGATTCACAGAGCATCAAATACTCTCCAATGCCATGCCTTCCCTGCCACCCTGCGTGTCCCGGCTAAAAATGGTTCTCAAAGCATGCCCTCGGATCGGTCTTCTCATTCGACCAGCTCGAAGCAAACTTTTTTGCTTACTTTGTGATCAGCCGGAAGGTCGAGAAGACAAGCGCGTCCCTTCTGGACCTCAAGCAGAAGGAAGGAGAGCCCCTCCATGAGTTTGTGCAGAGGTTCACAACCGAAGCCAGGGCGGTCTCGTCCCTCGATGCTAGTGTCGCCTCGGCAGTCTTTTGGCACAATTTCGCTACAACCAGTTGAAGGCTTCTTTGGCCAAGAAACCGCCGCTAGACTTTCCCGACCTCCTCAACAGGGTCGAAAAGTACATCCATCCCCGAAGGCCTAAAAGAAACCCCAGGCAAGGGAAAGAGGAAGACCGAAGAATCCAAGCATATGAAGAAGGCCCAGAAAGATTCGTCTGCCCAGAAAAGCTCCCCGCCGGTCCCCCGTTTCAAGAGGTACACTTCGCTAACACAAAACGTGTCGGCCATCCTCCTGAAATCGAGAACAAGGGTATCGTCTGCCTTCCTCCCCGACCTAACAGCAACAAGAAGAGGGACCGGAGGTTATACTGTTGCTTCCATCGAGATAATGGGCACGAGAAAGATAATTGTCGCGCCTTCAAAGCCGAAATTGAAGCCATCATCTAGAGGGGGTACTTTAGGGAGTTCACTCGAACCGACCCCAAAGACCAGAGGAATCCATGGCCATCACCTTCTACTTGGACGATCAGCAGGCGGCCTGAGCCTGAGCCCGAGCTCGAGGAGCCAGGTGGGCCGGCCATCCTTCACTGTGTCCACGGCGGACCTCTGGGGTGAGGATCGAACACTTCCCGCAAAGGCTTCGTTCGGGAAGTAAACTTTGTTCATAACTATCCACCCCCGCGGACCAGAGGCTGGCAGTCTCATTCTCTAATGAAGAACTCGAAGGCATTAGAATGCCCCATTGTGATGCTCTGGTGATCAACCTCAGCATGGTGAACCATGAGGTCCGAGGTAACCTTGTGGAAAACGGGAGTTCGGTCAATATTCTATTTCTGGCCGCGTTCGAAAGCCTCAAGCTCTCTCGCAAAAGGTTGAAATCGGCGGGGTACACGCTCCATGGGTTCTCTGGCGTTCCAATTCAAATCGAAGGAATTGTCACACTTGTCGTGACCGCCGGTACGGCCCCGACCCTCTGGACCGAAGCAATGGACTTCATGGTGGTCAATATTAAGGCGGCCTACAATGCTATTCTCGGCAGACCCGGCCTTTGCACACTCCAGGCGGTTCCCTCCGGCTACCACTTGAAGCTGAAGTTTTCCACAGATCACGGATCGGTGTAGTCCGGGGGAATCAGGAATCAGCACGTTCGTGCTACATGACTGCAGTGGGAGGCGGAGTCTTTCCCTTTGACGCGGTAGAACTCCATTCCGAGCAAGCCTTAGAGCCCGTAGACGTGCTGGAGGAGGTCGGTCTCTTTCTCCGAGGTAGACGTGTCCAAATGGTTTCGAGTAAGGCAATCCCTGGCCCCGGACCTGGAGCTGGCAATCATCGAATGCATCCGTCGGAATTTCGACCTCTTCGCCTGGAAGCCATCCGACATGCGGGGGATTTCCGAAGACATTATAATGCACCAGCTAAGCATCCACTTGAACTCAAAGCCGGTCCAACAGAAAATATGTAAGTTTGCCTCCGACAGGTAGCAGGCAGTAAGGGAAGAAGTAGGCAAATTCCTCTCGGTACAGTTTATACAGGAAGTCAGCTACTCGGAGTGGCTGGCCAATGTTGTGATGGTGAAGAATACGAGCAGGAAATAGAGAATCTGCATAGATTTCACAGAGCTCAACAAGGCTTGTCCTAAAGATCCATTTCCTCTTCCGAACATCGACGCCCTGACAGTCGCAACCTCGGGGCATGAGCTGCGGAGCTTCATGGATGCCTTTTTAGGCTACAAACAGATAAGAATGTTCCCTCCAAACATACTGAAGACCGCATTCGTGATCGACTAAGGCCTTTACTGTTATCAGGTCATGCCTTTCGGGCTGAAGAATGCCAGCGCCACATATCAAAGGCTCGTCAACTGGGTCTTCAAATACCTGATTTGCCGGAACATGGAAGTGTATGTTAACGATATGCTTGTCAAAAGTCGCAGAGGTAGGATCATGTCAGCGACCTCAAAGAGGCTTTCGAGGTTCGACCATCTCACAACATGAGACTCAAGCCCTCTAAATGCGGCTTCGGCGTCTCCTCAGGAAGGTTTCTCAAATTTGTGGTGAGCCAGCGGGCATCGAGGCAAACCCCGAGAAGATTCAAGCCATCCTCAACATGGCCCCTTCGAGAAACGTCAAAGAAGTCCAAAGGCTCACGGGGCGATTGGCGGCCATTGGCCGTTTTCTCTAGAAGTCAGGAGAGAAGTCGCTCCCATTCTTCAAGGCCCTCCGGGGGGCAAAAAGCTTTGAGTGGGAAACCTCTCAACAAGAGGCATTTGACCAACTTAAAGCTTACCTTGCCAACCCACTGCTCCTCAGCAAGCCAGAACTGGGCAATGCCCTCTTCCTCTACCTGGCCGCCACGGAACACGCGCTCAGCGTCGTGTTGGTTAGAGAGGAGGAAGGGGTGTATAAGCCCCTCTATTATGTCAGCAAGGTTCTGCACGATGCCGAGGTCTGATACCCCAGGATGGAAAAGATTTCCTACGCATTGGTGATGGCTGCACGGAAACTTCGACCCTACTTCCAGGCCCACTCCATACGCGTCCTTACAGAATAGCCTCTCTAAGTGATCCTTGACAAGCCTGATAACTCTGGCCACTTAATCAAGTGGTCAATCGAGCTTTGCCAGCACGAAATTAGCTACCTTCCTTGGACGGCCATCAAGCGCCAAGCTCTCGCTGAGTTCATTACGAAGTGCACCATCCTCAAGTCCCCAGAAATTCGGGAGGACATCCCGGCATTGGACCTATGTGAATGGATCATCATGCTAGGAAGGGAACAGAGCTGGCATCATCCTTAGGGGCCCCAACGACTTTATCCTCCAGTATTATCTTCGACTCAATTTTTAGCCACAAACAACGAGGCGGAATATGAAGCTTTGATTGCTAGACTCAAACTGGCCTACTAGGCGAGGGCAAGACAAATACGGGTCTTCAGTGATTCCAGCTCGTGGTCAATCAGATCACCGGAGAGTACGAAGCCCGCAACCTTAGGATGACCCAGTACTTGGCACGCACAAAACAGCTCCTGGAACTCTTCGAGCATGCGGAGGTCCGGCGGATCCCAAGAGAACAAAATTGTCACGCCGACTCCTTGTCCAAAATTGCATCGTCATCCCTCAGAGGATTAGACCGCACCGTCCTAGTCGAGGTCCACCTCAAACCCAACATTGAAGAACCTGAAGTCCTTTGTCTCGCCTCCGGCGAGCGAGTCAAGACATGGATGGATCCTATACAAAATTCCTGATCAACGGCGAGCTACCGTAGGACCGTGCGGCGGCATGGACCATGAGGATCCGGTCCGAAAGGTTCGCCTTGATTAGGGACGTGCTCTTCAAGCGCTCCTACACAAAGGCTGACGGGAGACCTTATCTCTACTATCTACAACCAGATGAAGCTAAGTATGCCCTGGAGGAGCTACACGAAGGGATTGGGGGATGTCACTTGGGTAGCAGGTTGCTGGCCTGAAAAGCGCTCAACCACGACTACTACTGGACGACTATGCTGCAAGACGCTCAGGACCTAGTAAAAGGGTGCGGCCTCTGCCAAAGTTTCTCTCCCATCAGACGATCACCCCAAGCCGAACTGAAGTCGTTCGCCAGCCCTACCCCCTATGCCATGTGGAGGATGGACCTGGTCGACCCCTTTCCACAGGCTACCGGCCAAAGATGATTCCTCATCGTGGCCATCGATTACTTCACTAAGTGGTCTGAGGAAGAACCCCTAGCCACGATCACGGAGCATCAAGCCCAATAATTCTTCTAGAAGCACATCATCTGTCGGTTCGGGATCCTGCGTGTGCTAGTCACCGATAACGGAACCCAGTTCACCGGCAAAAATTTTCAAAAGTTTTGTGAAGACATCAGCATTCAACAACGCTTCTCATCAATCTCTCACCCCAATCAAACGGCCAAGCAGAAAATGCCAACCAAAAAATACTTAACGGTCTCAAAAAGCGGCACCAATACCCTAAGGGTCTATGGGTCGAAGAGTTATCAAGCATCCTCTGATCACACCGGACTACCAAGAGAATCATGACTGGCGAGTCCCCGTTAAACCTGGCATATAGGACCGAGGCGGTCATCCCTCTGGAAGTCGGCCTCCCGTCACCTAGGTACATAAGCTTCGACGAGGAATCAAACTCAAGCGACCTCAGGGCGAACCTGAACCTCACTGATGAAGTCCGGAAAAGGTCCACCATCTGGCAGGCCATATATCAGCAGCGAATTGAGAGGCTTTACAACAAGAAATTCTGCCCGACCAACATCAACAAAGGAGAACTCGTACTCAGAAAGCTAGCAATCTCCCAGCCCACAACAAGAGGCAAGCTCGCCCCCAATTAGGAAGTCTCGTATAAGGTCTTCCAAGTGGTACGTCCTGGTACTTACCGACTCGAAGACCTTGGGGGTAATATGGTTAAGAGGCCCTGGAACGCAGAGCACCTCATCAAGTTTCAAGAAGGAAAGTGAGGGAGAGTCCACTATTGTAATGGGCGCTACGTGCCAATTTTCTTGTGAATAAACAAACATGATATCAAAGCAAGAGATTTTGTTTAACAAATCAAAGTTTGTGGATTTCTCAATCGCTCACGTCGATGCCGCACGGCATGGACTTCGACCACCCATGAGAGATTTTTCAATCCCTTAAGTCCTTGCCCCTCGGCTCGGACCTCGGGTACTAACATCCTCGCCGCTCGGCATGGACTTCGACCACCTACGAGAGATTCTTCATTCTCTCATGTTCTCGCCGCTCGGCTTGGACTTCGACCACCTATGAGGGATTTCTCAATCCCTCATACTAGTGTCCTTACTGCTCGGCATGGACTTCGACCACCTATGAGAGATATCTCAATCCCTCAAGTCCTTGCCCCTCGGCTCAATCCTCGGTTTCTAATGGCCTCGCCGCTCAGCATGGACTTCGACCACTTGTGAAGGACTCTTCAATCCCTCACGTCCTCGCAGCTTGGCTTGGACTTCGACCACCTATGAGGGATTTCTCAATCCCTCAAGTCCTTGTCCCTCAGCTCGGACCTCGGTTACTAACGTCCTTCCTGCTCGGCATAGACTTCGGCCACCTACGAGGGATTCTTCAATCCCTCACGCCCTCGCCACTCGGCTTGGACTTCGATCACCTATGAGGAATTTCTCAATTTCTCATACTTAAGTCTTTGTCCCTCGGCTCGGACCTCGGGTATTAAAGTCCTCGCCGCTCGGCATGGACTTCGACCACCTATAAGGGATTTCTCAATCCCTCAAATTCTTGCCCCTCGATTCGGACCTAGGTTACTAACGTCCTCGCCGCTCGGCATGGACTTCGACCACCTATGAGGGATTTCACAAATCCCTCATACTAACGTCCTCGTCCCTCGGCATGGACTTTGACCACCTATGAGGGATTCTTCAATCCCTTAAGTCCTAGCCCCTCGGCTCAGACTTTGGCTACCAATGTCCTTGCCCTCGGCATGGACTTCAACTCACCGCTTACCCAAAGTTTCAGTTTGATTTGCGACCCTCGCCCACAACAAGGACCTCCGAGCCCTGCACGCCGAGCTGATCCCCCTTTCACCCGCTGATAGCCAGGAGTAGTACAGCCTTCATCACCGCTACCCCTAACTGTCAGCGGGCGGTAGGAGAGTCACCGAACACTGGAGCCCTTGGAAAAGATTTTCATTTTTGGGCACTCACCTTCGGCAAGCTCCTTGAGCCTCGTGTTCCCAGTTGACCGCCCTTTCACCTGCCAATAGTCAGGGGTAGAACAGCCTTCATCACCACTACTCCTAACTGTCCGAGGGTGGTAGGAGAGCCACCAGTCACAGGATCTCTCTGTAATACCCCGGATAATATAATGCTTTTGTGTGTGTGTGTGATCTCTCTGTAATACCCCGGATAATATAATGCTTTTGTGTGTGTGTGTGTGTGTGTGTGTGTGTGTGTGTGTGTGTGTGTGTGTGTGTGTGTGTGTGTGTATATATATATATATATATATATATATATATATTGCAATGTTTGCTTGATTATATATTTATGAATGATGGAGTGCATTTATGTTTGTGGGGTGGTTCGTGTGGATGGTTGCGTTCTTGATGATGCACGAGAATGAGAAGGACCGATACTAGTACATACATTAGTTTTGAGTATGGTGCATATGCAAATATGTAATTGTATGGTACTACAATGGATACTCTTTGCATGCACTCAAATCTAACCTCTCATCTCTCATCAAAACTTGATCAAGGGCCAAAAAAAATTCAGTCGTGCATTCATCTCCAAACAATGGGCTAGAAACCATTGTTTTTTTGGAAAAACCACTTGCCACCTTACCCCCCCCCCCCCCCCCCTCCCCCTCCCCCACCCACACACTCATTCTCTCTTGATTAAAAACCCCTCCTTCTCACCCTCTTGAGCTCTGGAATTTCAGAAAGAAAAAAAGAAGGGGAAGGAGAGAGTGAAAAAAGTCAATTAAAGAAGGAGTTCTCAAGCTTTTGGAGAAGGATTTGGAGAAGGAAGCCAAGACAATCTCATCTTCTCAAGTCAACCAAGGGTGGGGAGTTCTCTGAACTTTATTCTTGTTTCTCTTGTTTGATTTTCTTGCATGAATCAAGTAGTAATAGCTATGAGCATGATTGATTAGGAGTAGATTGTTAGAATCTGAAAATGGAAACAGAAAACATGATCTGCATGTCATATTTCCGAATTTTCAGAGAACGAAATGATTGGAATTTGATCATGAAATTTATACAGAATGATCTCATGGATGTCTAGAAGCTAAATGATTTAATTCGGATTTTTCTGATGACTTTTGATATTTTAATAAAATCAATTTTGAGGACAGAGTTGTAAGGCAGAGACTGGGTCTGTCTATTGTAACAACTGAACTTGTGGGAATTCTTAGAATTAATTGGCTCATGATCTACTTCTGAAATGTTTACCCTGTTATCTTGCATGCATTTGGACTCTACCGAAAAAATAATAAAATTATTTGGACAAAATTTAATGTATGTTCAAAATTAATTAACCGAGAGTAACCAAGACAGTAACTGAAGAACAACAGAACTTTTATGCATGATTATAACAGATAGAACTCATTGAATACTTGGAATTTGGATGTGAATCTTTTTGCATGTTAAACATGATGATATCTAGTTTCTGGAAATGCAAATTTGGTGACCATTTGATAAGTATGTGATTTATTATGAATATTTTAGCATGCACTGTGCAGAACTCAGTTAGTTTTGACATCCTGATAAGATGGTACCTTTATGGCTCTGTATGAGCATAATTGGAGAAAGTGTACAATTAAGAAATTATAGTAGACATCTAGATCTTTCCAAAGAGCCCTATTTAAAGAGATTCATGTAATTATATTAATAAATATGATTTTTGCAAGATTGGACAGAAACCAGATTTTTAGCTGAAGGCTCTGTTTGAGTAATGCTTTATGTGTGGTTTTGTATACCTGAGGAAAATGACTGATTTAGGGTTATCAAATGAAACAAATGGGATTGGTGATCAACTAGGAAGTTATAGAGGACACTCACACCTTTCCACAGAACCTGGATTTGTATCATTCCGATGAGCAGGTAGTGTTTTATGCTATCGGTAAGGTACAGCCAGTGTATAGAAAATATACTGGCTGAGGTTTGTGAGGCTATTTTGAGAATTTAGATGACTAAATTTGAGGTGATGATCAACTAGAGAGTTGTATCCTAGGTCTTTACCTTTTCAGATTGGGGTTGAACACCCAAATCTGAGTTATATTGTGGGAGTTATGACCCTTTTAAGTTTCAGACAAAAATACTATAGTTTGTTTAGTCATGGGTTTTGACTAAGTGTTGGTAGAACCTTTACCCTTGTGTACCTAAGAGTTGATGACTCATTGTTTGGGGATGAATGATGCCTATTGCTAGTCTTTTTAGAGTTTGAACCCTATTGTGGATGTTGTGACTTGAGTTAGTCACTAGGGTAGGGTGATACCCTATGTCTATCGACCCTAGATGTGAACTTCCGCCGAGGCGTTGGATGTCCAAGTTGGTGTCGTTGAGTTGTATTCATGCCAGTTAAGAATGAACGCGGACCATGGTGAGGGACGAATTCCAAGCTAGGGGAAGTGGCGAGCAAGACATTGTGTCGCCGGGGCAGCGAGTCAATAGGCAGGAATGTGGGAGGAACTCTTTATATTACCTGAATAGTTAGAGTGAGTCTTGGATTAGAGTGACTGTGTATGTATATTGCATTAGTACTAGCAAACCATAGTCGGGTGTTGTACTTTTCTTGTCGTAGGGATACAGATTTGGTTCTCAGGTTTTGAGTTCGCTGGTCTCGTATCTCGATCTGTTAATTCCCAAAGAGCCGAGGTAAGTAACGGGAGAGGAGCTTCTATCGGATAGGGAGATTTGACCCTTAAGGCCATCATGTTCCTAAGCGTGTGGGTTTTGTTCTATATGTGAATCATTGACGTCATTGGGTACATGGTTTTGTACCAGAAGGTTTGACAAGGCTTTTTGAGTGAGGTCCGTGCGCAGGTACTAAGTGGCAAATGCGACCACCACTTTAGGAACTGCAGTACGGGACTAGACCGAGTGACTGAAACCTCCCCAGACACTGAATTCTATTGGGACCAGGTTGAGTACAAGAGTAGGATGCATGGCGAGGGTTTGAATCCCTAAAATGTGGAGAAAGACGGCTAGATTTGGGGGTGTATATAGTATGGGATGCATGCGTTCTCCAAAGTCTTGCTTGCATTAGAAGTAGGGATGTGACTAATGCATCTAGTTGTAGAATCATGGCATACAACAACACTATAACCCGAATCCATTAATCCCTAGTTTTCACATCACTTTTCTCTTTTGTATAAATTATGGTTGTGATTGTTAGCTTGGAGATCGCTGTTATTATCAGCATTACGTCAGTTTAAGTACTAACGTTTCCCACCTTTTAGGTACCGGTCCTACCTTTCGAGCAGGTGCAGAAATATCAGAGTCGCGCAACGGAAGTCTCAAGCCGAGGGGCAGGTTCCAGAGAAGCAGATTGACCACACAGCGGAGCTTCGGCAGTGATCAGTCGATTACCGTTATGGGAGACAGCTGATAGCTTTACAAGAGGAGTTGGTAAATATTTTGTAATAAGATGTAATGAGTTAACTTAATTTGTATTCTTATTCAAGAACAAGATATTGGTTGTAATCGATGATGTAATGACCTTATTTGGCAATAAAAAGTTTTTAAATTTTCGTGTTATTACTGTGTTGAGATGCATTTAAAGGCAAAGATTCTAGTTGCGTCATGGATGTCCGGTAACGGGGATCCGGGGCGTTACACCCTCGGACAAGATTTTTATTTTTGACACTTGCCTTCGGCGACTGCTTGGAGCCTCGCACTCTGAGCTGACCCCCCCTTTCACCCACTAGCAACTACGGATAAAACAGAATTCATCCCCATTACCGCTAATTGTAAGAGGGCGGTAGGAGAGCCACCAGTGATGAGAGCTCACAGTGAAGCGAGGAATGAAATGGGGGGGGGTGAGGATTATATAGCCCAAAGAAGAGCATTTATGACATGGAAAGCCGAAACATCTATTGAAGGCATTTATGCCCTTGGAAGACGAAACTTCCTTTATTATTAGTCACTCGGGAACCCTCGGTCCCCTTCATGTTTTACAAGTCCTCACCCCTCGGATCGCACTCGCTCCTCGGACCGAATGAGGAAGACTCATCCTCAGAGCTCGGATGTATGTACGCACCAAAAGACCCCACGAGAATCGATACAATCATGCTCTCTTATTATTATTACAACCAAAGAAAGTACATCATTACAAGGAGAGACTTTATAACATCGTTCACAATCGGCCTAGGGCTCCTGTATCGGAGCTGCAGGGTTGATACCGAGAAGTTCAAGGCCAGCTGAGCGAGTTGGGTCCTCCACCGGATTGCCCGGTACTGCCAAGGTAGACACACTTGCGACCGAGCTCTGGGCGTCACAAGGCCTTGCCGGCCCAATTCTCGGGGTCGGCAAAGAAGCTCTGGCAGAATGGCAAGCGCTTCCAAAAGATACGGATCAGGATCCGGACATCCCGAGCATTATCTTATACCGTTGTACCTCCAACTCCTTCTTCACAATAACCTCATGAAGAAAATACTCAGACGATGGCCGCCGAGCGGAAGTGCTAGCCATCGAAAACACAACTTCCACACTTCCTAAGTCACAGTCGGCTATCAGTTTCTAGAAATGCGCCAGCTCCAAGCTAAGTCCCTTTGACTTATCCATGAAGTATTCGACAGCCGCCTCTCGGCCGCGAGCCTCTTTATGGCACTGAGCCAGAGCGGACTCTAGGGTCAAGACCTTACCCCTAATCCGGTTCATCTCAGCACAACCGAGGTCTACTCTCAAGGTCACATCTATCAGATAGGAAAACAAAGAAACATCATTCCGAACTGTATATACTTGGCTAAAAATCACGCCCAATATTCAAGTCAAAAGTTTCAGCTAAAAAACTCTTTTCATTACTCAAAAAATATGTTTACAAAAATGCGGTGGCCAGTTCGCATTCAGCGACTATAAAATATGATCAGAATGAGGAGGAAAAGAAAATAGCAAATACTACTGCTGGCCAACCTCTTCCTTGGCAGGCAGCTCAGCATTGCAGTTGGCCGTCGCAGTGTCGTCGTCACCACCACTCCCGAGAGTCATAGGGTGTTCGGACAGCTCCATGTCATAATAAAACTGACTAATATCCAACTCCGAGTGGTAGTTCTTAACGTGCCGGATCGCTAGGGCGTAGACTTCATCATGGGCCTCAATGACTTTGTCCATGCCGACCTGCTTAACTTTTCTTACTTGCTTGTCGGCCTCTTTGCTCAGATCGGCCATTTGCTTCATGCTGGCATCGGCCTGATTAGCCCGTTCGGCCTGAAGGGCCTGGTTGCGGCCTTCGAGCGCCATCTGTGCTAGCATAAGGTTCTTCATCATCCCCTCATAGCGCTGAGCATTCCGCGCCTCTTTCTTCAGCTCCTGATCATGGAGCTTCATCATCTGAGCACCCTCCAGGCAAGCCTATAGTCGAGGAAATCAGACTTGCAAAACTATATAAAGAAAACAAACTACAAAAGGGACGGAACGAAGGTTACCTGCACGCACGCTATAGCCCATTTCATGTAGCTGGACTCGATGATTTTGCACTCCCGGGCCTTCGGTCCTGAGGTGGGGCGAGCTTCTGGACCACCTTGATGGCCATGGGACCCTCTAACAAGGTGTCCCTAACCCTAACGGTCCAGTCCGGGGCCCATGGTTGAAGCCCCGCATCGCCTATAATCTCCTCGGCCGATGGAGCGATGGGGGGGAGTCCATTCTTCACCACTTCCGTAACCCTCTGGCTATTGGAGCTTGGGCCCGACTTGAAGGCCTTCTACTTTTTCGGTATCAGGTGGGAAGGTTCCTTCGAAACCCCCTCGGAGTGGACCTTCTCCGTCACATTCGGCCAACCAATGCTGTTGCCCAAACATATCCGCTCAACGTCTGCCCACTCCTCGGCCGTCAAATCTGACTTGCAAGGGTCCTTAAGGTTGAGCTTATATAAACTCCACGTCGTGGGTATCACCTAGGGAGTCAGGTTCCGAACGATAAAATATTCCCCTTCCACCCTTTAATGGAGTCCGGATGCCCGTGTACAACCCTCCTTCCTCGGCGAGGCGAGATGTAGTAGATCCCTTCATACTCACCAGACGAGCTAATACCCAAGATCGCTCGGAAGTGTTTCAACCTCAGGGGAGCGCCCTTCTCCTTACTAAGAAGCATGAAGCACACGAACTTCTTCCAAGAGTTGGGCCCATACTGCATCGGACTCAACGACGCCCAGTTCAGAACTTTCTGAATAAACGGGTGGACCGGTAGTCGTAAACCTGAGCTGAACGCGTCCGCCGAAAACATACAAAAATAGGGTGCCAAGTTATCGGTGGGACGGAGACCGGGGCTGGGAATCAACAATTCGTACTCTTGACCAATGAAGTAGTTGGCTCGAATAACTGGAAGGTCGTCCGCGGCCAGTACAATCGGCATTTTTTCCATGGAGATTTTCTGTCGACTAGGCGAGGAAGGTTGCGCTACGTATCGTACCAACTCCTCAACATTGTCTAGGTACATTCTGATGGAGCACATCTACAATGTGAAGGGTACATCAAGCCTGATCTCGGGAGCCGTCTCATTCGGGCTGTCCGATAGGATCCACTTCATTTTCTTCCGTCGAACGCGACGACCCCTCGGGGGAGAGGGCATCACCAAAGGGGCCAGATTGTCGTCTCCTGTCGAGTGATCGTCCTCGACTCCTTCGTCCCCTTCGATGAATTCAACTCCCTCGTTATCCCCACCCCTTCAATTAGCTCATCCTACTCCACACTACCAACAACTCCCTCTTCGTTGCCCTCTGCCGTGTGCACATCGCCTTCTGAGTTACTTGACTCCACTACGAAGAGCCTTCTGCCACGGAGCAGCGTGACCTCGTAGACCTTCTCCGCTGATTCCCAAGACGTTGAGTCGGAGAGACACGGGCCTTCATCCCGACCCGAGGTGGTGGACGACAAACCATACTGAGCCCTTGACATAATGGAAAAAACTAACCTATTTCAAATGCCGAAAGTTGCCGGAAAAGTTCGCCGCCGGTAACTGAACAGTGCTACAGAGCAAACTGGGGATCTTGGAGAAAGAAAGCACAGGTGAAAAATGAGGAGAGGGGTAGGGGTTATATAGTGAACCCAACGACTCCTCGATTGGCACAAATCCTGTGACTCCTCGAGATTCTCAAACCTGACATCATCATCACACGTGTCACCACAGGAGTGGCCCACATACGGCACAATTTCTCCCCAATACTAATTTCTCCCCAAGTCCAAAATGCTTGAACCTCGGCGTACACCTCGGACATGCCAAACACAGAAACAAGGATTTGGCCAGTCAGTAAGGCCATTCGGCTCGATGCTAGGCATGGATCTCGAGCAGGCACCTAACTTTCCACAATATTGCCTCACAGCATAAGGCCATCTGGCTCGACGCTCGGCATGGATCTCGAGTAGGCACCTAGCTTTTCCACAAATTTCCCATACAGCACAAGGCTATTTGGCTCGACGCTCGGCATGGATCTTAAGCAGGCACCTAGCTTTTCCATAAAATTGCCTCACCGCATAAGGCCATCTGGCTCGACGTTCGGCTTGTATCTCGAGTAGGCACCTAGCTTTTCCACAAAATTTCCTTACAGAACAAGGCCATCTGGCTCGACGCTCGGCATGGATCTTGAGCAGGCACCTAGATTTTCCATAGCATAAGGCCATCTTGCTCGACGCTCGGCATGGATCTCGAGTAGGCACCTAGCTTTTCCAGAAAATTGTCGCACAACACAGGGCCATCTGGCTCGATGCTCAGCATGGATCTCGAGCAGGCACCTAGCTTTTCTACAAAATTACCTCACAGTACAAGGCTATCTAGCTCATCGCTCAGCATGGATCTCGAGCAGGCACTTAGCTTTTCCAAAAAATTTCCTCACAGCACAAGGTCATCTGGCTCGACGCTCGACATGGATCTCAAGTAGGCACCTAGCTTTTCCACAAAATTACCTCACAGCACAAGGCCATGTGGCTCGATGCTCAGCATGGATCTCGAGCAGGCACCTAGCTTTTCCATAAAATTGCCTTATAGCACAAGGCCATCTGGCTCGACGCTCGACATGAGTCTCGAGCACAGATACAACTTGCTCTAATAAAATGCCTCTATCGAGGCACTCGGTGTCGACCCTAAGCTCGGAGCTCGGCGTGAACCTCGAGCATCGATGTAGCCATTTTTCATGAAATGCCTCAATCAAGGCGCTCGGCGCCGACTGCAAGCCGGAGCTCGGCATGAACTTCGAGCATCACCACGACTTTCTCTCACAAAATGCCTCTATCGAGGTGCTCAGCGCCAACCCCAAGCTCGGTGCTCGGCATAAACTTCGAGCACCGCCACAACTTTCTCATGAAATGTCTCAATCAAGGAGCTCGGCACCGACCTCAAGCTCGGATCTCGGCATGAACTCCGAGCCTCCACACAGCTTTCTCATAAAATGGCTCAAACGAGGAGCTCGGCATAAACTTCGAGCACCGCCACAGCTTTCTCATGAAATGCCTCAATCGAGGTGCTTGGCGCCAACCCCAAGCTCGGAGCTCAACATGAACTTCGAGCATCGCCACAACTTTCTCATAAACTGCCTCAAATAAGGAGCTTGGCGCCAACCCCAAGCTCGGAGCTCAGCATAAACATCGAGCACCGCCACAACTTTTCCATGAAATGCCTCTATCAAGGCACTCAGAGCTCGGCATGAACCTCGAGCATCGATACGGATCTCATAAAATGCCTTAATCGAGGCGCTCGGCACTGACCCCAACCTTGGAGCACGGCATAAACTTCGAGCACTGCCACAGCTTTCCCATGAAATGCCTCTATCGAAGAGCTCGGAGCTCGGCATGAACCTTGAGCATCGATACGACTCTCATAAATGCCTCATTCGAGGCGCTCGGTGCCGACCCCAAGCTCGGAGCTCGATATGAACTTCGACCATCAACAATGCTTTCCGTCTTAAAGCGCCTCGCGCGCTCGGCGTGCTCAGTCTCGACCCTCCTAGCTCGACACTCGGCACCGACCCCTTGAGCTCGGCGCTCGACACGGACTTCGATCAACCCGTATACCATGCTAGGCTCGGCACTGATTCCCAAACACCTCAGGGACTCTCCGTCTCATCTTCGCATAACACTCCCCTCTGCACTTCTCACAAGGAAAAACTACTCCTCCACGGCTGGTTCACACAGCCCTCCAGGAGTGGGGGGCTTATGATGCGGTGTAGATGACGTGGCCTAATCAGGGCCGTCGGATCTCCTCAGATTTTACTTATCCCAGATCATCAGGTCAACGGGTCCAACATGCCTTCTGTCACTTCAGGCCCACAGACAAACGAGTCTAACCCGGCCCATCAGGTTCAGGCACCCGTTTTTCCCTGCCTATAAATACCAAACCCCCTTCGCACTTTCAAAGGTTATGAATCTTTTCCCACTTGAACCCTAGTTGCTCAGTCTTTTTTCCAGTGACTAACTAGATCGTCGGAGGACCTGTTGTCGGGATCTCTTCGGGTGTTTCTAGAACTTTTGCAGGTACCTCGGCCGTCTGAGCTCCAGCAACTCTTCCGAGCAGACCTAAAGAAACCGACCCGAGTCGAGGTCGAGATCCGTGCCTTCCACTTCACAAATTAAAAGAACTCACACTTGTTGCTCCCCCACCAAAAACAAGCCGCATCAATATTAATTTCCTATTCGGGGAGAGTTTGTATAATATTATATTATTCTTAATAAAATGTGGTGGTCATACTCCACTTTTGAAAAAAAAATTACATATGATACTATTTATCTCTACTACTATAATGGGAGAACCCCTTAGTCCTTAACCCAACCCGTGCAACGCACGTGTTGGGTTATGGACTAACTTTGGTAAATATTTTCGGCAGTGGACCAGTTTGGTAAATATTTTCGAAAGTGGATCAGTTTGGAAATTATTTTCTTTTTACCCTTTTCATTATCCCTTCAATTTTTTCCACGTGCACGTGTGCATGTGTACGATACTAGTTTGAATGTAGTTATAAAACCTTCCGACACCGTAGCCATGCTGACCACTCTGTATCTGTGCTTCTTGTGATGCTGAGTAGTATCCATAGATATTGATCTTATAGTTCGGAACTGCGATTTATTGCTAGTGTAAGATATACGATAACTGTCAATATTTGAAGCTTCTATGCAAAATATCTAGTGCTTCCTGGTACCAACACCCAGGGCCGGTCCTGAGATATTTGAGGTCCTGGACGGGAAAAAAAAATTGGGCCCTTTAATGAGTCTATCTATGTCAAATTTAAGGGTAACTACTTAAAAAGCATGCATGGCAAGAGATCAAATTTTAAATTCATCAATGGATAGGATAGTGTTTCCATTAAGAAAGACTAACAGAGCAGATATAGTAAACATAATGTAGATAGACTCTTGAAGTTTTATTTATAAGTACATCTATTTTCTTTCATTTAACAATATGCATATTGCACACTCAAGTAAAAAACTAAGCACAAAGTACGGATAACCTCTGTAAGAATTCAAGAATAAGTCATCATAACTCTCAGAAAAGATCTCAGTTAATTAAACACATGGCAATTTTATTATGAAAATCACATCAAATTACTTAGAACTTTTTGAAGAACTCGTATATGATATTGGTTACATCATGCAGTTTCTGCAGGTTGGGGTAATGAGAGGTTCCAGGCATGACGGCTACTTCCTCAAGAATCGGAATATACTGCTTCAGTGCTTCAGACCTACAGTGTGGATGAAGTCCTTGAAGCCTGGGTAGTGACTAATGATACGCGATACCCTGGTAACTGATGATCAACTTCGCCAGTGTGTTGATCTTCATCCCTGCCCATCGTGTTAGGAGCTCCACGTTTCTGCTATTCAGAAAAGGAACAAATTAGTTCGACCCGGTACTTTGTTAAAGATTTTATAACTCTTTCATGCATTCAGCTTCGCGAAAGATCGTCTCTTCAATCAAACAATTAGCACATAAATATTTTATGTCTGTTTAGGGGGGGATAGAGAGAGTGACTGAATAAGTGAGAGAGAGAGAGAATTTGAAGAAAATGAAGAGGTTGGATCAAAATTTTTTTTAAAGAAATTGAAGTGACACTGGAAGAGAGAGATTACTAAATTAGGCCCACAAACCCATTAATCCATTGTATTAATTATAAGACCATCAATACATTATACTTAAAAAAAATTGGGCCCCTCCCCTGAAGTGGGTCCTGGGCGGTTGCCCAGCTGGCCCTGCCAACACCACCTTAACTTCCACTGTTTGTAAGAACTTAGATCAAAAGATATGTAAGTCAATAATTCAACAGTAAATCATCCATTGGAAAAAGAGAAAAAGAAGAAGAAAAAAGAAAATAAAAAAGAAAATTGAGAAGACATGCACTTTAGTCAGATCATACTCGTCAATCAAGGAAATGTTATACATACATGTGATTCTATTCTAAATTTATATGGAGCCTGTCGTTTAGTGATTATTGGGTCTTACCCATTAATTTTTTGTGATTAATGAACCCATCAATCACTAAAAGATAAATTTCATATAAATTTAAGGCAGAATCTCATATGTATGTATGTGTGGTATTTCTCAATCAATTAATACCAGTTCATTTTTGATGTAAATGGATAGAGTCTACCGACTCCAGCCCGATCAAAAAATATATATATAAAACAATAAAGTACTGTACAGCGACAACAAGGAAGGTTTTACCAGAGGTAAAACAAATTAAACAATAAGAAGACTCAACTAAACTACAACAATCTGGTAGAGAACACTAAAGTAATATATACAAAACAATGAGAAGGGAGACTCGGTCGACCACGAAGCGAGCAGGAAGTTGAGCGATCGGCAGACCTCGTCGTAGGCCAAACGAAAACAAAGCTGGCTCCTTCGGGACAGAGAGCCGGGGGAGCAGTGACACGAAGGCAGGCAAAGAGGGCACCGTAGCCAGACACCAGAGAAAGAGCCGGGTCCCGACACCAACACCTGACCGAAAGACTGGGCAAAAGCCCAAGGCGCAGAGCAGGGCCCCCAAAAAACAAATGAGAGGGCAAAATCATAAAACTGAAGTGCAACTAAACAAGATGCTCAACATCACAGAGGAGCCAGTAGCTTAGGATCGCAACTCAGACCAAAAGCTATATAACAAAGCAAGCAGGCAGCAAAAGAACAAACCACGCATAGGAGAAATAGAACAAGACTCCAAATAACATACAACTAAACATAGGTTAATGATCATGGAGAGAGAATAGTCTGAACATAGTGATAACAAGTCAAGGAGATAGATAACAACAAGATTACAACCTCATGCTCACCCACCTAACTTGATATCACAAAAAGCCAAAAACATCCAGAGAGCCAAAAAAAACCACCTGCCAACAGTCATAGAGCTAAAGAGCAAAAACACCAACAGTCATAGAACCAAAGTCTAATCCAGAAGCCGATGGTAAGCAAAAAGCTGATGGTTAGAAGAAGACCCGGCTGCAAACTAGCAACGCTAGGGACTCCGCCAACCACAGTCCAAAAACAAAAGGCCACGGGAGAGCCCACTAGCACCAATAAATGAAACGCTCATTCCTGCAAGAGCCCGAAGGGAAAAATTATTAAAAGAGAACGAAATAATACGAAAACCGAATAACACACAGCTAGTGCAATGGAGAAATAAGTGCAGTAAGGAAAACAAAAGCCCAACTTAGGGTCAACGACCGAATAAAGCTAAAGAGCATTAAGCCTAGAAAGAACTGAGAGAGACTCGTCTAAACGGTAGACATGATAAAACCGACGCTTCTCTACTTTGATAATCGAGGTCCAGAATTTGAATAAAAAAATCAGTTCCTCTAAGAGAGAGGAGGAAGGAGAAGCCTTTTGAGAGAAGATCCGGCTATTCCTTTCCTTCCAAGTAATCCAAATGATTAAATGGACGGATAGGAGCCAACTCTTGCTAAATTTAGGAAGACACGAAGGAGAATTCCAGCAAGAAAGAAGATTGGGCGGAAGGGAAGGATTGGACCAAGCCAGAGATACCAGCTTCCAAAGAGGCTTTATGAAAGGGCACACTACGAAAAGATGGTCCACGTTTTCGGGAGCCTCCAAACAGAGGATGCAGGGCTGGCCCCACGCTAAATTCCTCTTGTTAAGAACCTGGACCGTGAGGAGTTTGTTGTGGACGGCCAACCGTTCATAGGTGACCTTATTGGTCCAAAACTATAGATATTTGTGTGAAATCAGAATTAAAAATGGGGCCCACGTATTAGATCTAAGCCAGTCAACTCTTTTGGATTATTTGACTTTGACTTGATCAAAATTAAAATTATTATTAGGTCACAAGTGAGAGCGATTTCAAAGAAAACCCCGGGCAGTGCGGCTAATGACACCCCAAACAACATGTCTCACACGTTGAAAACCAAAAAATAATCTTGTTTTTTTCCTTCTTTTGCTTCTTGTAGTTGGTCACTTGTTGTTGTTGACATTTTGCTTTTGTGGCATAAAAAAAACTAGGATTGAAGTTTAATTTGGAAGTCAGAGATAAATAGTTTTGGTCTTTATAATCAAAGCTAGGATTGCAAAGGTTAGATAAAGAAGAAGTAATACAAGAAGAGATTGAGAGAAGGAGACCTAGGTTATGGTTGTAATGGAGGTGACAATTGGAAGTTCATCTATTGTTAAAGATGATATTGATGAAGAGGGTGGAGAAGCTATTAAGGTACCTCTCTCTCTCTCTCTCTCTCTCTCTCTCAAATATACATACAATTTTTTATTTGTTCAAGTGTTTATGTTCTGATATTGTAAAGGTTCAAAAAAATTATTTTATGGATTTTTTTTAGCATATGAGGAATTTGTTTATGGACTTTTTTAGTACATGAGGAATTATTAGCCTACACTGAATGTTAGGTAAAGATCTTAATTTTATTTAAATTTCTTTTCAAATTTTAATTTCTCAACATGTGATTATCACTTTGATGTATTGTTCTTGTGGCTAGCTATAGTTGATACTAGATCAGAGCTTTTGTGTACATTAGGGTTATACGATATCTTCTATTTTATTCCTTAATTTAACAGAGAATTAAGAGCATAAATGTTCAGTTGTAAATATATATTCTTATAATTTCTATTTAAAAGTTAATAAGTTGTTTTAAAGACCCGTCACCAAATCAAACCTTCAGAGTTGTGGTTAATTAGGGTAGAGGGTTTATCATTTATATTAGGGCAAAATTTATATTAGGGCAAAAGCCAAAGTACCCCCTCAACGTTTGAACCGAGTACAAAATGCCCATACAACGTTTGAAAAAATACACTAAACCCATTCTTCCGTTAACTTAACCCTTTCCGTTAAGTTATAATTATTAAATTACTTTTTTACCCTTACCCTATTCCTTCCCTTTCTTCATTCCTTTTTTCTTCCTTAATTTTGTATGGATTTTGTACTATACTCAATTTCGTGCTCCATAAATTACTACTCACTTCAATGGAAATAGGCATTTAGTTTATGAGCCAACTAAATCAACTAAGTTAGCATAATAATAAGCCAGTTCAAGTAGTTTTGACCAGCTTCTAGTTTAGGAAGGAGAAGGAAAATCAAACAAAGGAATTATTTCAAAGGACATGTATGCTGACGAAAGAATCAAATAGAGTAGAAGGATGGGGATAAAGGCAGTAACTGGATAGCCTGGACTGAAATGTTCTTGAACTCCAACAATATTCGCAAATTGCCAGACTCAATTGTAGCATTGAAATGAACCTTTGGATATCAAATTGAAAGTGTTGGGATTGGCAATTAGATTGAAGCCATTGTTCTTATTTAAGTCAAGGTTCTATGGAGGTTCAACTCCACCAGTGTAGTGCATAAAATACAACACACCCTTCACAGGATGGGGCATCAGACTCCATCCTATGTGGAGGTTAAATTCAAATAGGGGCATTGCAGCATTAAGACACTCTCGACAAGGCAAGGTATGGCCAATATTATCTTTGTGATTATGTTACTACATCATTAATGTAATGATAGCAGCATAAACATTATAATCTTCAGTGTCTGGTGAAAGTTTGTCTATGAAGATTTGGGGATAGTACAAAATCCATACAAAATTAAGGAAGAAAAAAGGAATGAAGAAAGGGAAGGAATAGGGTAAGGGTAAAAAAGTAATTTAATAATTATAACTTAACGGAAAGTGTTAAGTTAACGGAAGAATGTGTTTATTATATTTTTTCAAACGTTTTATGGGCATTTTGTATTCGGGCCAAACGTTGGGGGGTACTTTGGTTTTTGCCCTTTATATTAATTCTAACATTGTTTTTATGGATGTGTCTACCTATTTTGAATAACGAATATTATCTCCTAAATTTTAATTTTTTGTAAGTTAATTACAACGTCTTCTGCAACTACTTATGCCCATGGTTTTCTTCGCTCGCAGGTTGAAAGCGAAATTGTAACATCATCTGATTGGGAATTCTCAAAGCTGTCATGCCCTGACCAAGAGGATTTACACAATGGAAAACAAGTAATACTTTCATAATATTGCTTCTACTTGTACATTCTAATTGAATGCTAACTTAAGTTGTGATACTTGTGAGTAGTTATTCAGGAAACTTCCATTGATAGCTAGGTGTGAATATATTCGTTTTTGTAGTTGAAGAGCAGTATACAGATTCAATATTGTAGTTATTTTCTTTTCTTTCTGGCCTATACTTGCACAGGAAAAACATGTTATCTTCAGATTTACCAGTGATTAGCATTAGTTGGCATGTGACTTGATCACAATAGTTCCTCTATTGAGTAAAATTCATAATTAATGGCGAATCCAAATATTTTATTAAGGACTACAATTCTAATTAATGAGGTGTGGTCCACTTTGCTAACTAGAGGTAAGGAGTTTGAATTCTCAAAAAAAATTCTCAATTAATATATATCAGGGTAAAGTGAGGGTGTGTGTGGCTACGTACTATCTTGTTCCCAAAAAAAAAGTTTATCTTTTAAGGAGTAGAATTCTAAAACATTTTGAGAAATACTTGACAAAACTATTTTATTAAAGAAAGTAAGTTATAATTTTGGTTTATCAAAATATTATTTGAAAAATAATTCTAACAAATAAACTAATTATAAATGCAGGAGGACCAACAAAAGCAACAGCTTGAATCTACTCGAACCAAAATTGGTGAGGTACGACAAGAGAACGAACGGTTGAAGACCGCCCTGGACAGAATGACAAAGAATTATGAGTCTCTCCAATTGCATTTCTTCGACATTGTTTGTCAGAAACAAGCTATAAACCCTCTGAACAGATCTCCCAACCTTGGAGGAGTAGTAGAAGAGCCTAAACTTGTTGCTCTTAACCTTGGCTCAAACACATCATTGGCTAAAGCGACCATAAGGAAGGAAGAGAGTGTTAATAAGGATAAAGTAGGGCTTAGTCTTGGATTGATGGAGTGCAAAGTTGAAGGGAGTGCTAATGTTATTGCGAATAATGGGCCTCAATTGAGTTTGAGCCACGAGAATAGTAGTAGCAATGGAGAGGAGGAGGAGAAGGAAGAGGAAAAAGGAGAGCCATGGCAACCAAGCAAGATGATAGTGAAGGATTTGAGAGGTAAAGATCAAGAAGAAGAAGAAGAAGAAGTTGCACCATTAGAGGCTACCCATCATGTCAATAAGAGAGCTAGGGTTTCAGTGAGAGCAAGATGTGATGGCCCAACGGTTAGTTAGTTAATTAATGTGCTATCTCTGTCATCTATATATTAATGGATTTTGCCAACATGTATGCATGCATATGTGTTTAGATAATTATATGGAACACGGAACATTTTTGCATTACGTACAATTGATTTCTAATTAAAATATACATTTTCTACCACACAAGAGTTATTAACTCATCAACTCTTATAAAAGTATGTAATCTAAAAACCCTACATATTTTTTGGGGATATATATAGTTTGGGTATTAATTTCCTGCAGTTTAAGTTAAAGCTTCGAGCTCCTGCTCTTTCTTCAGGAAAAATTAAGCGAAAACTTATTATATGATTTTAATTCTTAGCTGTTTATTTCCTTGATTTATTCAGATGACTGATGGATGCCAATGGAGGAAATATGGGCAAAAAGTATCAAAAGGAAACCCATGTCCGCGAGCATATTATCGTTGCACTGTCGCACCTGGTTGCCCAGTAAGAAAACAGGTATAATGCGTTCATAAATTTTACATTTCTGTTGAACTAATAGATAAATTAAGATAAATTTAGCATGAACCGATACACAAATATAAAATGCAATTGCACTCGTTTGATCTACATGAGCATATTTATATATATATATATCTAATATCAGATATATGTTCACATTTTTTGTAGGTTCAAAGATACATCAATGACATGTCCATCCTAACCACAACCTATGAAGGAACCCACAACCACCCCCTCCCTCTCGCTGCCACTGCCATGGCCTCCACCACCTCAGCTGCAGCCACCATGCTCCTCTCCGGCCCCACTCCTCCTCGCCTTGCCTCCGGATCCTCCCTCTCATCCACCAACAACCTTAATCATAATCAATTTTACCTAACTAACCAACAACTAGCTAATGTCTCCCTCTCCTCACCTTACTCTACCACTCACCCTACAATGACACTAGACCTCACCGCGCCCACCAACTACTACTCTCTTGACCCTATGGCTACTACTACTACTACTACTATACCAACATATTGGAACAATAGTAATAGTACTAGTAGTTATAGTAGTTCAACATCTACTTCAAACCCTAATTTCAGCCAGAGCTACTACTTGCAGAGGGCTGCAACCTCGACGGTCGGCCCTCCGGCTCAACAGGATTACTTGCCTACCGATACGATTGCCAGAGCAGTGGCGGCGGACCCCACTTTCCAGTCAGTATTGACAGCTGCTATCAGCTCATATATGAGATCCCATGGAGGTCAAGGGAGTAGATGATAGCTAGGGAATACTAGAAATAATTAAGATGAGTTGGGACATAATATTTGCTTTGTTTGTTTCTTTATTTATACTTGTCGATGCTGCTTTTTAAGGAAACCCGTTTAAGGAAACCCCCGGAGGCTAAAGTGTAAATATTTTTTGGATTGGGAAGATCATACATTTGATTAATTGGCCATTTATAAGCTATCCTTAAATCATGCATGCTAATTAAATTACTTTCTATCTGTACCATACAATAAGGAAAATTTTGTACTGCCCCACCTTTTGAAAATATTTAGCGCTCTGCCCCACTTCCAAAAATAATTAGCGATCTGCCCCTGTTTAGGACACGTTAGTATAAATCGTTATTGAAAATAACGGCATAGGTTATTTACGTGCCGTTATTTTCAATAACGGCATCTATATTTAAAAAAAATGTCATGCCGTTATTTGGAGTAACGGCATAGGTTATTTTGTTTTTCGACAGCTTGTAGTCTCCATTTAGAGAAAAAATTGCAAGTGTGAAAACCTTATAACAGATGCCGTAATTTCAAATAACGGAATTCTCAATACTGATGCCGTTATTTGGAATAACGACATCAGTTATAATTTTTTTATATATAAAAAAGTAACTTATTATTCATCATCTCTGACGAATAAGTTAAATAAAAAATAAAAAAATTATAACTGATGCCGTTATTTGGTCAGTTATAATTTTTTTAAAAAAACTTATTATTCATTCTCTCTGTTTCCAAACAACGGCAAGAGTTCATTTATATATAACTGATGCCGTTATCTCCAATAACGACATCAGTCATTCGAATGCCGTTATTCAAGATAACGGCATTATTTATAAGTTTTTTTCACACTTAGAATTTTTTAAAGTTAGAAGATTCACACTTGTAAGAGAAATATACTGATGCTGTTATTCCAAATAACGACATGAAAAAAAATGTAAAATAGATGCCGTTATTGGAAGTAACTGCACATAAATAACCTATGTCGTTATTTCCAATAACGGTTTATGCTGACGTGTCCTAAACAGGGGCAGATCGCTAATTATTTTTGGAAGTGGGACAATGTGCCAAATATTTTCAAAAAGTGGGGCAGTACGGCAAAATTTTCTACAATAAGTCTCAAGTACATTATGAACTTTTTTTATCTCTAATATTATAATTGGAGAAGGCCTTAGTCTCATTTGTAAATCTACTAACGTGTGCATTGCACGTGCATAACTAATATGAAGAGGTCTCAGGTTCTAGTCCTCACTACGTCATATTTTTTACTTTAATTTTTTTATAAATATATTAAATGTGCATCACGCGTGTAAATTATCTATCTATATCTATCTATCTATAATATAATATATAATAATCTCTAATATTATAATGGGAGAGTTGGAGTTGTAATGTTGTCAACATATAAACCCGTGTGTTGTACATGCAAGTTCAACTCTCCCATTAATTACAACAAAAACAAACAAATTGAATAAAAATTCACCTATTTAAAACGTGCAACGCACGTTCAAAACAATTTTAAAATATTTTTTTAACACTGAACATACACATATGTTGCACATACAACTCAAATTCTACTTATAAACACGTGTAAAAATTTTAGCTTTTTCTTCAAAATATTTTTTCAATTACGTGCAACGCACGTCCAACTCCAAAAAATTTTTTACACTTAAATCGGACGTGCTAAAACGTGCATCGCTCGTGAAAAATATTAGTTTTGGTAAAAATCTCCGTTACTAATTTTGCACACAACAACCCTTCCAAATCTAACACTTTTATTTGTAATTCATTCATCCCACAAGTGATGGCTTGAAAATCTATCATCTCCTAACTTATGGGAGGAAAATAAAACAAAGATGAAAAGCAATTTACCACATCTTATATTTGAAACAAATGAATATTAAGAATACGAATGAAAAAAAGTTCATAATAAGGAGTAACAATAAAAAAAATTGTCATTTCTTGCTGCAAATTGCCAAGAGTCAGTTTTTGCATGTTTCTCTTCGAAACGATTAATAACAATGGATTATAACCATTAATAACGTTAAAGATGGTGCGTTTGGCCTAGCTTTTTTTGGACTTTAAAGCTACTTCAGAAGGAGAAGTCAGAAAGTAGAGCTTTGAAATTAAAAGCTGAAGCTGTTTGGATAGTCAGCTTTTTTTTAAACTTTACATACCAATAGAACTTATATACGTGCACTTTACGTGCCAAATAGCCAACAAGACTTCGCCGTCACCGACGGTAGGTACAAACCGAACCGGCAAACCCTACTGCACGCAATCCCTAATTTCCCCAATTTCTTCTTCTTCTCGATCCCTAATAACATCTCAAACTAAAAAAAAAAATCACAATTTCGAATCTCAAGGACATCCAATCCATCCAATTTGCTTGAGATCTATATTCAGGTCATCGTCATGAGAGAATCTCGGTCGAATTAGGGAAAGCTTCATCTCAAGGTTTTGGAAGATTCCTTTTCGAAGGAAGAAATCATGTTCTATTGAGCGGTGGTATTTGATCCATGGCTGATTCTGGACCAAATCGTTTGCATTCAGTGCCTGTATTATTTAACTTTGGGGTTTTCATGTCTATTTTCGTTGGGGTTCGAGTTTCGAAGATGAGCTTGGTTTACTTGTTCGATTTCTCGACTTTGACCACGTCGATGTTGACCAAGGTCTGTTCGGCGAGGAAAGAAAGGGGAAGGGGAAGGGGGAATTTTTTTTGATTTCAGGGTTTGGGTTTGATACGTGAAGGGATAAGAAAAGAGAATGGTAGAAAAGAAGAGAAAAGGAGAAGCCAGAAGTAGATCTGGAGGGCTTCTTTTGGAGCTCATTTTCTTTATAAAAAAAAGCTACTTCTACTTTTTTTGGGCTTTTCGAAATATGTGTTTGGCCTAGCTTCTCCTTCTAAAGAAGAAGATAAGCTAATTTTAAGCTGGGCCAAACACTACCTAGTGGCTTTGATAGAAGGAAACTTTCTTATGAATAAATTGTGCATGCAAGTACATGCAAATCTATACTATTAATTATTTTTCCAAATCTATGCAGACAGACATGCAAATCTAAGTATATTAATTATCTTTCCAATACATGCAAATTACATTTCTGACATCAGATATTAACCCTATAATTTTTTTCAGCCTTTTATATTTATGAGGGCATGATAGTAAAAAACCGCCAAAATAGAGCTTTGCTTAATAATCTCTAATATTATAATGGGAGAAGGCCTTAGTGTCATTTGTCATTGTGTCATTCTATCAACATGTGCAACGCGCGTACATAACTAATATAAAGAAAGTTTCCGGTTCAAATCCTCCCTACGTCAGAGTTTTTTATTTTAATTTTTTGAAATTATTAAAACGTGCATCGCACGTGTAAATTACTAGTTAATTACTAGTTAATAATAGTATAGATAATGGGAGAGTTGGGTTGTCATTTGTAGACAACCTGTAATTTGTAGACATTCATTCAACCATCTAATCTCAACCATTTATCTTTAAGTGGAAGTTATATTAACCATTCATTTACTCGACTGTTGTTAGTTGCCATAATACTCTCAAAGTTTAAATATATTTACGACATAATTATATACATAAGTGTCACTCGTATAAAATAAAAATTTATGACAATATGAGTAATTTGTAGAGAGTATTTGATGAGCAAAGAAAGAACTTATTATTTACTATATAAAATAATAATAGTTCAAACGTCCATCGCATGTGCAGTTAGTAGTTATTTATTAACAAAAGACTATATGATGAATTTTAAAAAGAAAAGGCATTTCTGTTTAGATTGTTGACTTGATTTGTTAGAATATATATGTAAAATGCAAGTCTAATAATCCTGATCTTTGGAGTATTCGTGTAGTTACTAATAGAAAATATGCCTCAAATATTATCTCCCATGGTCTATGTGTTGGGATTGGAGCGTCAACAAACGTTCTATGGTCGCAGTGGAACTAATTAGAGCAATGAGGAAGTCGAAGTTGACGAGGCGAATAAATTGAGCAAGCAAGTAGATCCACCAAACTAACACAAACACAACAACGATGACTTATCCTGGTTAGCTTTTGCTTAATCCAAATATAGGGAGACCTGATACTCAACTAGAGGAGATTACAAGGAGTTACTGATTCACTTGACATAAGAAATTAAACTCACCCACCAAGAACTATCTCTCTCTCGAGACAATCTTTGCAATGGAGAAAAGAATCTATGAAGTACCACCTTTCATATTGAAAGAGTTTACAATATATATAGAAGAATAGAGAGAAAACCTAGGTCTAATCTTGATCCTCAGTCGTCCGATAAAACCTGGAAAAGAAATAACTGAATAGGACCCGCACGATCTAACTTAGAGTTGAAGATTTGGCTGAACCGACCTAACAAATCGAGGCCCAAAACTGAACACAGCGCTGTGGGCGGTCGACCGTCCAAGAAGACCGGTCGATCGTACCACTCTCTGACTTCCTAGTACAACGAGCGGTCAGGGGGTGCGGTCGACTGTCACCAAGACCGGTCTGTAACGCCCCGGATCCCCGTTATCGGACATCCGTGACACAACCATAATTTTTGCCTTCAAATGCATCTCAACACAGTAAATAACACGGAAATTTAAACACTTTTATTGCCATCAAAGTTATTACATCAAAAATTACAAATATCAATCTGCCATATCAACTGTAATGCCTCCCTTTTTGGCACCAAATTCAATCCTTTCAATTTCTATATCACTTTAAACATAAACTAAGATAGTTATAATTCAAAGAAAGTTTGGGCAGAGTTTCCCGTGAAATTTCTGTCCCGAAACACAAAAAGCTTACGAAATTCTGCTCTGAATTCTGTAGCTTATATCACAGGCAATAATTTTACGGGCTCCCCAGAACAAAATAAGCAGAGACATACAGACAATCAATATATATGCTCTGGGGGCCAAACTCATAATAGAATATCAAATATCAAATAAAAACTATAAATTTCTTTGAAAACGAGGTAAAGTTTTTAGAAAAATCTTTGTAAACATGTCACAGGGCCCAGTACACTACAATGAGATGGGTACGGGTCGAGAACATACCATACTACCCCACACTATACTCATCATCGTCATCCCGTACTTATACATCGAAAATACAATTTAAATAATAAATTTCACTATTCACATAATTAAACTTAAACAACAATATCAAAATAAAGCTCAATTCCACAGAATCTACACCTCACCTCTGCACTGCTGAGGACCTGTAACAGTAGGGGATCTAGGGTAGTCCAGGGACTCCCTAACCCCCCAAACACTAAGGGGTTAGCCATTTCTGGTGTGAGTATAATCTACTAATTAAGCAAATAAATTAAACTTTATAAGTAAAAACAGAACGAACTTACGAATACCAAGATAATCAAACTTTACTTGAAATCTGAACATGTAAACATTATAAATGGGATTTCACATCAAATACTCACTGAGTCATTTCCTGCACGCATATCTATACCCGCTTACAACATACTTATCTTTAGTTGGAAAATCATTCACAAAATAGTCGCTTAACGCCCATCACTTTATGCTTTACACAAATATTCCTATAGCTTTATTTTCCCATAAAGCTTTACATTCGCAAATAACTCTAGCTACTTCCACATAAACTGCACCTCATTTACCATTCATTTGCAATTACAGACTCACAACTTATATTCTTTCGCAATCTCATATCACATAACATCGCATTCATTCATTTCTTACAACACATGTCATCACGTCTCGCAATACATCACTTTCACATTCATTATATACTTTAACTATCACACTCGCAATTCATCTTGAATGGAAAATAACCATGTATCCTGATTTTGTAGTTTTCGTGTATGCCATGACCTGAGTCTAATGCAAAAATACAGAGTATAGAAAAGATGCACTTAATCTAATGTCAGCAAGACTCTGGACACACATGCATCACATACTACATGTGCCCCAGATCAAGCCGTTTCTCCAGTTTCAGGGATTTGAACCCTCGCTATGCAATGCATTCTAATTTGGTCTACTTCCTGTTCCTGATAGTATGACACGGTTGAGGAGATATAAATAACAAAAATAATTTGGGGCGTCACCCCGTTGTCACCAATAATCGTTGCATCAGACCCTCCTCGAAAGCTGTGACGAACTTACAGATATACACGCAGCATATCCATTGTGCAGAAGATCTTTTATGATCCATTCGTATCCACCAGCATAGAACATGACGACCTCGAAGGTTTAAAACTCCCTATCCGCCAGGATATCGGCATCCCGTTCTTACCATGGTACTTTAGGAATCAACAGTGCAAAATACGCATACGCAGCACGTATTCCTAATGACAGGAAGAGACAACCCCATAGTATCGCCACCTAGTGCTAACTCTCAAAACGAGTTGGATTATAGAGAATCACACCTAATACCAATTTGGTCTTCAAGCGAAAGAATAAAAGCAAAACCTAATCAATGCAGTTATTGAAACAAGTTGTTACCAAATCGCACTCGGTGTCGATCAACAATATCGAGCCTGTCTGGTCTATTAAACAATAATCATCACAGGAATCACATTCACTGATTTCCAATACCTTCACAAGTCAGCGACCAAATAATTCCATCCCATGACCCTTAGCAAGTGGTCCAACGGCGTCCCAGCCCCAAGGATGCAATACAATTCAATGAAGATAAGCACACACATAACCATCAATTCTCGACTATTGACAGACTCCGGCATTGAGACACCAAATACAAACCGATTAGAGCTATATCCCAACTCACCATGAGTACTAAGCACAGGAACTTATCTAACTTCCAAATGAAATGCTAAAACATCATTAAAACCTAATAGCTCATGATCACCACACTGCGGTATGCAGAGGGTTCCTCATCAATAGTCCGATGAAGTAGTTCAAGAAAAAGCAGTAGCTGTGACCCAAGCTACGCTCATCGGAATCCAACACACTCCGAATTTCTAGAAGGGTAGGGAGATCCACTGCAATTCCTTAGTGGACGACTCCCTCAAATATTTAAGAGCTCAAGTCCCCGAGTCAACTTAAACTTGAAGTTTAGTCTAAACAACAGGTTGCTAACTTGCAACCTCCACAACTTCCAACACACAAAATATGGAATTGCTTGATACTACCCATTCTGGAAGATAAAACCCTAGGCTACAACTCTCCAGCTAACCCTTTCCTCGAATTCAATCCTCTTGATACTATAAAACCTCATATACTCTCAATAGTATATTCTTCTTGCACCTGCTGCACCTTTCCAATATCATAAAGTTTGCTCACTCATCGAAATTACTCGATTTCGGGTCCTATGGGAAGGTGGGAGTGTCTACTTCAACTTCCTAGTTGAAAACCTCTTCACACTCTATCATTTGAGTTCTCGAAAATACAAGTTTCATCGGGTGTACAAACAGGGAGAACTGGTTTACATAGTCAATAATACCTTAACTCAGACTGGATCCGTTCCATCTTTGGAAAATCATAATTCTTAACCTATAAACTAGAATTACAAAATCCCAGATGGTTTAGAAAGCTATGACTCCCTACTACGACTCTCTAGTAGGTCAATTTTTCAAATTCTTAACAATAGTTCCCAAATTTCTCATTTACACAAACTAGTCAACTTGTACTAGGCTGAACATAGCCCACCTTGAAAGTCAATAATAAATCAACATTGAGTCCAATGCTCATGAAATTTGAGATTCTCAATCTACACATATACTATTTCATTGTGTCCAAAATTCACATTTAGATTCATTCACATAATGATCTACGACTCCTCAATCATAGCAAAATTTTCAACTGTTCTCTTTCAGCAGGGAATTTACTACTCCTCACTAAATAGTTGTGAAACCTCATCAAATAACCTCTAAAAATTCTAAAATTTGGGAATCATTCATACCGCAAGCTACTCCCAAAAGTTCATAGCAAGATCATACACACACCACTGGTTATGACCCTTTTGAACTTTAGTCCAAAAGCAATCAGCTTTAGCTCTGCCCTTTCAGACCAGCTGCACTCCACAATTTTTTTGAGGTATCAAACGACCTCGAAAAATTATCACTCTACAGTTTTTTTGAGGTATCAAACGACCTCGAAAAATTATGAAGTTTTAGACTACAGTTGTGGAAACATACAAGAGTGTCCACAAAGAATTTTTAGCTCAAAACACCCAGGCTACATTGAGATACAAATAAAAAATACACAACAAATCGTAATTTAAAATTTTCATAATACACTATGTACATAAAAATAAAAGAGATCATACTCACAAAATATCCCGCGAAGACTCGAAGCGCCACCACGCATCCAAAGTCGCTAATATATCCTATTATCAAATCTCAAGTTAATTTAAAGCTCAAAGCATACAAACCAGTCACAGATAGTAATAACACAAATCCCAACATCCCACAGGCGTTTAATTAAATGCATGGGATGCACACGTGCGAAGCACGGGATATTCAAAATCCTACGGGATTTTTATTCCCCAAACAATAACTAAAATCACCCCTAAAATAATCTAACGTCTCAACAAAATTTCTATTACTATAAAAGAGACAAGTTCTCATATATATACTCCCCATTTATAAACCCAAAATCCTAATTTATTAGCAACTTACAAATTCTCTAACAACTTGCTAATTTCTCGCCTCTACTACTCCTAACATCTCCAAATCTCCCTACCATAATATTTCTACTCAAAAGAAATTAACAACACTTAATTTCATACAAACAAAATAACTAGGGTATATCTTTCCGAAGCCCTCTTCAAAAACCGATGTTACCACGAGCTAGAGCACCCTCCAATTAGCCATCCCCCGAATTAATTTAAAAACAAAGAAGAAATGAAGTGGGTTAGCGTGGGGGAGGGTAGGCCGAAATGGGTTCGGCACTCTGGGTGATCGGGAAGAAGAAATAGGAAAAGGGAAAGAAGGAGGAAGGAGGAAAAGGTGGGGGAGGGGGTTTATAAAAGTAAATAAATAAATAAATAGATAGATAAATAAATAATATAAGGGAATATTACATATAAGCCCCCAAGTCTCAAATATATTTCAAATAAATCCCAACTCTCACTCCTTAAAATACTAACAATCTAAAATACATAAAATTGTCTCATAATAACCCTCCAAAAGTATAAAATAAAGTAGACAATATATCTGAAATTTCTCAATTAAAAATCAATCGTTATTAGAGAAATACATTATCGCGGGCAACTCTCAATTGCGCGCAGATTAAGATGCAAAATAGCCATTGCTATTTTGTGGGGTATTACACGGTCGACCACAACTAGCCTACACCTGCTGCTACTGCGGTTCTCCTTCTATTCGCTTCGACGCTTCGACCTCCGTGCTTCATATTACCTTCTTTTAATCTGAACAACGAGTATACAAGACACAATCCTAACAAACTCCACATTGGATTGCATACGAGTGCTATCACATGATGTGTTACTCATCTCCAAACTCTAACAAATTTCACTTGCAAAGAAAACTTAGAACAATAGCATCTTCTTCTAGTTGAAATGATCTCTACCCAATCTCACCAAATCTAATGCAGCCCCTCAAAGGCCCACCTCCGTAGATGTACTCACGAAGTTGCCAAACTCCGCACGAACTCCACCTACCCTTAAGCTTACACCACCTCTCGACGATATTCGAACATCGTGGTCTCGTCTCGATGAATCTAGTTGCAGCAAACTAGCTAAGCTTGCGGAAATACCGGAAAAAGGAGCAACACTTGCGTAAGTGTTTCGAATTCCCCAAAGCTTGTAGAGATTGTTTTGGCTTGGCCCAACCATTCTCATACCTCTAATCACCTTACGACGATCCTGAAAAATAGACAGAAATTTACCTCGAGTTGTGTACCTGCAGCCCCATGCATCAAGAGTTCCCAAGGAAATCAGATTCTGTTTCAGCAAATGAATATGCAAAACATTCCTTAAAGTGAACATATTTAGACCTGACATCTTCAACTCAACTGTCCCCTCACCCACTACTTCACAAATCTCTTCAGTTTCCGTTGTCACACAACGCCCCGTAGTAGACTTATAAGTAGAAAACAACTCCCTCTCGGAGCAAATATGAGAAGAACTCCCTGAGTCAAGAAACCAACTAGAATCCACTTCTAAAGAATTTGAAATAGAAGACACGAACCACCTGAATCAAAGGCATCGAAGGCACTAACTACATTAGCGACTGAACTCCCGTTCTTGGTGCTCTCTTGATTCTGTAATTTTCAACAGTCTTTCTTGATATGCTCTGACCTCTTGCAATATCGGCAACGGATCGAATCCTTTTGCAAAACACTTTTTGTCTTTCCCCCAAAGGACCATCCACTGCTAGAAAACTTGTAGGAATAGACGATACAGATTTATGGGTCTCCTTCCTAAGTTAATTTTTCTTCAATGCTTTGATTACACCATCTACCGAAATACTTTCCTTGGCAGATCTACCGTGTAGCATGGTCGTGATCAAAGGCTCGTACGAATCCAGCTGTGAATATATCAGGTTGAAAGCTTTATCTTCCTCACACACATCTGTGTTGATCGCCTTAAGTTCAGATAATACCTTATTGAACTCTGTAATGTGGTCTTGGAGATCGGTACCTTCCTTCATAGATAAACGGAATAACTTACTCTTCCAATGCATCCGATCTAATAATGACGAACCAGAGTAGTCAGTTATGAGTCTTTCCCACAAACTCGCCGCGTCAGTTTCTTCAAGAAATCTGCACTTGACCTCGTCCGCCAAGGATAGTCGGATTAGACTTATGGCTCTTTCACGAATATCTTCCCAAACGTCATCCTTCATATAAGTTGGTTTTTCCTTCTTCTTTACTGCTGACTACAACCGTTCTTGAACAAGAACATCACACAAGTCAGTCTTCCAAAGATTGAAATTGATCTTACCATCAAACTGCTTGATCTTCAAAATACTGTGGCCCGTCATCTTAACCAAGGAACTCGGCAACCTGAAGCTCTGATACCAGTTGTTGGGATTGGGGCGTCAACAAACATCCTTTGGTCGCAGCGGAACTAATTAGACCAATGAGAAAGTCAAAGTAGACGAGGCGAATAAATTGAGCAAGCAAGTAGATCCACCAAACTAACACAAACACAACAACGATGACTTATCCCGGTTAGCTTTTGCTTAATCCGGAAGAAAATATAGGGAGATCTGATATTAACTAGAGGAGATCACAAGGAGTTACTGATTTACTTGACACAATGAATTAAACTCACCCACCAAGAACTATCTCTCTCTCGAGACTCTCTTTGCAATGGAGAAAAGAATCTATGAAGTACCACCTTTCATATTGAAAGAGTTTACAATATATATAGAAGAATAGAGAGAAAACCTAGGTCTAATCTTGATCCTCAGTCGTCCGATAAAACCTGGAAAAGAAATAACTGAATAGGACCCGCACGATCTAACTTAGAGTTGAAGATTGGGCTGAACCGAACTAACAAATTGAGGCCCAAAACAGAACACAGCGCCGCGGGCGGTCGACCGTCCAACAAGACCGGTCGGCCGTACCACTCTCTGACTTTCCAGTACAACGAGCGGTCGGGGGTGCGGTCGGGGGGTGCGGTTGACTGTCACCAAGACCGGTCGACTGCAACTAGCCTGCACCTGCTGCTGCTGCTGTTCTCCTTCCGCTCGCTTCGACGCTTCGAACTCTGTACTTCATATTACCTTCTTTTAATCTGAACAATGAGTATACAAGACACAATCCTAACAAATTATGAAGTTGAAGGAAAAATTGTAAAAAAATTGAAGCGAAGCCGACTATGAACCTGTATGAAGCAGCAAAGTTAGTTAATTTTAGTGATTTTTAGTAGATATTTCTATCTATCTGAATTAATCTCTTTGATATAATTAGAAATATTAGTTGCAGATTTAATATAATATAAATATTTTTTTTGAACTTAATCCTACATTAAATAGGAACTAAATATTTAATTTAGAGTTTAATTTTATCTTAAACTCTAAGTTATAAACAAACTAATATTTAAAATGAGAGTTTGAATTAATCTTTCCTCGCTTGTATTCATACTCTATAAATAGATAAGAAGAGATTATTAATATAAAGAACTGAGAGCTAGGCAGCTGACTATCTAATTCAGATATTTATTCTAATCGCAGAGAAAAGAAAAGATAGAGAGAGAGAAATTAAGAGGCATAAATTATAATTTCGTTAAAAAATCATTGTTTGACCTAGCATTTGCAAGATTTCTTTTCCCATGAGACAATACAACAACCCAGCTCCAATCCACCGAGTCTAAGCACACTACCAGGTCTGGGCCGGTAAAATGGGATTTTTAAATTTTATTTCGGCATACTAAAAGGCCCAGGCCCGATTTGTACAACTTACGTTTACTTTCAGCTCAATTCCTTGCTGTTACTAATCTAAATTCTCAAAGGCCCCAATGGGTTTCCGATTGAGTTAATTAAAAAAAAAAAGGGGGGGGGGGGGGGGAACAGATAAAAGGGTTTATACTTGTTTTGCTTCATTACTCAACTAGTGTTATATGTGCAAATTGCACAGATTAAAATAATTTTGAGATGCTCATAAAATTATATGAAACTCACAAAAAATGTAAGAGAATTGGGAGAAATTACCTCTTCAGTTGTATAGTTTAATAAAATTTATTCTACAAAATACACACACAGTCCAACCTTTGTGTATATTCTGACCAGTAACACCCAGACCCTGATCACCTCATCTCGACCCTCCCATTCCATTCCAAAATCCACACTATCTCCGACGTCGCCCTCCACTCCTCCATCCTATCCCGTGTCTCTGCCGTCCTCGACCGTCATGACGTCACCCACCCGCTCCAGCCTCACTTTGTCCTCTGCCACCTCCCTCCTTATTAAATCTCATTCTTGGATCTGACGGCGCTATTATCACTGTCTACAACACGTACTCTTTCCAAAATCCAAATTTCGGGATTTCAAAAACACAAATAAGAAATTGAAAATAAAATCATGTAGTAAATTAGGGTTTCAGAAATTATTACATTTACTACACATAGATGTAATTGATTTAGTTAAGCAAAGTTTCTCAAAAGCATTTCCACAAACACCTTGCATGCTACATAGGCATTTTCATTGAACAGTTGATGAGCCAGACACAGTTCTAGTAATTAAGTATTGGATTGGGTTTTTAAGTATTTCCTATTCAAATATGTAAGCAATAGCAAAAAGGGAAAAGTAGAATAAACCTTGCCAATTCTCATTCTTGAATCCGACACTGCAATTATCTCTGTCTTCAACCTATGCTCTTACCAAATTCCATGGAAAATACTGCATTGATGAACGCGGTGATTCGAAAACGGCAAAGGAGGTGGCGCAGGGTGTGGGAGGTGGCAGCGTCGGAGGTGAGGTCGAGGTTTAGGGAGGGCCCCGTGGGAGGGGGCAGCATCGGAGGTGAGGAAAGTGCGTGTGAGGCATGTTGGAGGGGGTAGCGTCAGAGGCAAGGAGGGCACGTGGGGGGCGACGACAGCGTCAGAGGCGAGGATGGAGCATGGGAGGCTGGTCAGAAGTGAGGAGACTGGGAACAGTGTAGGAGGCGAGGGTTGAGGAAGATTTTGAAAGTGAGAGAGGAGATTGGGGGGGGGGGGGGGGGGGGGGGGGGGGGGGGGGGTGTATTCTTTATTTTATAAAAACATAATGTTTGTTTAAACAAGATACATACTTTTGCTATACTTTATCTATTTTAAGAGAGATGAAGGAGAGAAGAGTAGACTCATTAGTTTAATATATTGTAACTAAGAGTCCCCTGCTCCCTCTCTTGACACCATCTTATTTTAGCAAAACTAAAAGCTAATTCATGTTCATTAAGTTTAGGTTTAACTAAAAAAGCTTATGTTCATTAAAATAAAGTATTCTCATTTTGCGTACACCAATTCAGAATCCAAAATTAATTTCCCTAAGCAACTTCATTAACTTAAAATAAACATACGAAGATGACTTAAAAATATCTGGAAGCAAAATAGATAGCAGCCAAGCCATCCAAATTCAAAAGCTCATAGGTTTGACATTATTGACCAAATATTTAGTTTGGAATAACCCCTGACAAAATATACATCATAACTCTAGTAGGAATTGTGGCATCAAATACACGTAGGCACTGAGTACTTGAAGTTGGTGAAGAAGATGATAATACAATGAAGCAAGAGAAGACAAGCAGAGACTAGAAGAAGGTAGCCTGGAGAGTTGGGTCGACCGACCTGGGGGGCGGTCGACCGACCTAGTCTGCTGAGAGTTCTTCGAGTGTACAGGTCCAACAGAGGAGGGGACGGTCGACCGACCTTGGGGGTACAGTCGACCTGTCAGCCCTCGGGTTTGGTTCTACACGTTGCGGTCGACCAACCTTGGGGGTGCGGTCGACCGACTTCAGCAGCTGATTGTTTTTGGGCTTACGAATTTAAAGGCCCAATTGCTAGATTTGTGCTTATCTTTTAGGGTTTACTTTGGGACTATATATATGGCCGTAAACTCTAGGGTTTAGTTGATCTAATCATTGTTCAGCTTCAAGAGGGAATTGTGTCGAGTGTTTTAAAGGTGAGAGACAGAGAGAAAGATTGAGAGTTGTAATCTCTTTTATAATCTTTGTATTTCTGGGAGAATAAGAAGTATCGGTTATCTCTACATATTGATTGTGTTCTTGTGAGATCTTTCATATATTGTGGTGGCTTGTTCTTGGTTCATCAAAGTCTTGGGAGTTTCTATTGCTTGTGGTGTGTTTCCGCTATTAGCACTACGAGTTATAGGGCAGATCCTCTGACAAGTGGTATCAGAGCAGTTGGTTCAAGATGGCTGATAACAAGATGAAGATCGAGAGATTCGATGGGAGTGACTTCGCGATATGGAAGATTCAGATGATAGCGTATCTTCGTCAAGAAGATCTTGATGGTCCATTGTTTGATGAGAAGCCGGTAGGGGCAGACAAGGATGAGAAGGTCCTGGCAGATTGGAATCGTTTGGATCAGAAGGCACTGGGGCAGATTCAGTTGGGGCTGAGTAGGATAGCGTTATTTCATATTTCGAAGGCAAAGATCACAAAGGAGGCTATGGAGATTCTCACGGATATGTATGAGAAACCTTCGGCATATAATCAAATTCTTCATTTGAAGAAATTGGTTAATACAAAGTTGAAGGAAGGGGGTTCAATTGCAGAGCATGTGAACAATTACTGTATGGTTTACAACCAGATGGAAGCTGCAGGTTTGAAATTTTCAGAGAGGGGACAGTCATTGTTACTTCTATCTACTTTACCCGATAGTTATGGTACGGTGGAACAGACTATTACAGGCACTATGACATATTCGACGACTCTACAGGTTGTGATGAGTAGCATTCTATACGAGGAGGTGAGAAAGGTGAGAAATGGGGGATATCCATCATCATATTCTAGAGATTCTGCCATGAACGTTGAGAAGAGATATGGGAGATCTATGAGCAATCGAAGAAGAAATGATCAGAGTAGTTCATCTAAGAGTGGGTCTGATGACAACGATGGGAGACATGGGCCTGAGTGCTGGTATTGTCACTAAAAGGATCACATGATGCGCAGTTGCAAGGCTTATATGAAGAAGAAGCAGGAGAAACGGAAGAAAGATACCCCAAAGGAAGCTCAAGTGGGGCTTGTTGAGAATCTATGCCTATCAGCTCGGGAGGAGTTGGGCACTCAAGATTGGTGTATTGATTCGGTAGCTTCTTTTTCATTGCACTCCGAGGAAAGAGATATTTGATGACTACGAGAAGGGTTCTTTTGGAGATGTGATCGTGGAGAATGGTCACCGGTGTCCTGTACGTGGGGTTGGTTCTATTTGCGTGAACACCATTGATGATCAAAGTGTTGTCTTGCGGAAGATAAGGCATGTTCCAGACATGAAGGAAAATCTTATCTCGATTGGAAGGCTAAACAAGAAGGGGTTGTCTACTACAGTTGGTAGTGGGGAGTGGTGTATAGCTACAGGTTCAAAGGTGATTGCAAAAGGAAAGCGTAGGGAAATGTTGTATTTGCTTAGAGATGTGAGGGACGTTTCTCCTACAGTTGACTCTCAGCCGGAATCGAGTAATAGGTTGTGTGGGGTGTAACCGAGTTCTTTCAATTGTGGAGGGAAGGCTACTAATTTAGTCGGAGCTGCTGGCCATGGAAGTGATCCTAGAGGGCAAGATGTTACTGCAGAAAGGAAACTTTGCGAATTGGCAGTTGAAGCTTTAAGTCTCTCTTGTGTGATAGAGAGCACTAGTATCGATATGCGGGGTGATGTCGATGAGGGTAACCGAAATGGGACTGTAGGGGTTGATCAGTCTGCGAAGTTTGTGGAGGTGTCGTCCACGGAGGTTTCTAGTGCAGAGGATGCATTGAGAGACTTTGAACTATGTCCGGTGTTGATGGAGATCTTGCGAGTTGGGGAGTCTCATAACACGGAATCCGACACAAGAGATTGTTTCTCCGGTATTCGTGCTCTATGTGATTGGTGGAGCACATTCTTTATGAGGCAATAAGGGGTGGTTGGTGCACTCCACGTGGTGGAGTGGAGGAGGTGCTCTTCATGAGAGTGGGGAGTACTTGGGTCTTCCATGAAAGTGGGAGATTGGCAAAGATAATGCGAGGGAAGATTGCAATAACTTTGAAGCGTTGCGTATTTGGTCCAAGTGGGAGATTGTTTGGAATTGTGGCCTCAAATACAAGTAGGCACTGAGTACTTGAAGTTGAAGAAGAAGAGGATGAGACAAAGAAGCAAGAGAAGACAAGCTTCGAGTAGAAGAAGGCAGCCTGGAGAGTTGCGGTCGACCGACCTAGTCTGCTGAGAGTTCTTCGAGTGTACAGGTCCAACAGAGGAGGGGACAGTCAACCGACCTTGGGGGTACAGTCGACCGGTCAGCCCTCGGATTTGGTTCTACACGTTGCGGTTGACCGAACGACTTCGGCGGCTGATTGTTTTTGGGCTTATGAGTTTAAAGGCCCAATTGCTAGATTTGTGCTTATTTTTTAGGGTTTACTTGGGGGCTATATATATGACCGTAGACTCTAAGGTTTAGTTGAGTTAATCATTGTTCAACTTCAAGAGGGGATTGTGCCGAGTGTTTCAAAGGTGAGAGAGAGAGATTGAGAGTTGCAATCTCTTTTGTAATCTTTGTATTTCTTGGGGAATAAGAAGTATTAGTTATCTCTGCATATTGATTGTGTTCTTGTGAGATCTTTCATATATTGTGGTGGCTTGTTCTTGGTTCATCAAAGTCTTGGGAGTTTCTATTGCTTGTGGTGTGTTTCCGCTATTAGCACTACGACTTGTTTGTGGGGTAGATCCTTTGACAAACTCTACGTACATTCTTTTGCATCTCCCCCCCCCCCCCCCCCCCCCCCCCCCCCCCCCCCACACACACACACACACACACACACACACACACACACAAAGAAATCTTGATCCAATCCTACTCTTTGCAGTAAGCTACTCATTATAGACCGTTCCTCATGATTCTACTCATGTCTGCTATCTATCTTCCAGGACTTATGGTAGGATATTGCTTATGATTCTACTCATGTCTGTTATCTATCTTCCAGAACTTATGGTAGGATATTGCTTTGGTTTGCCTCCATGTCAACTCTAATTAGATGTAATTCCATAAATACATTTAAAAGAAGAAAAAATAATAATTCATATGTATTCAGAGAATAATGAAATCATACCAAATATTGGTGATAAGGTAAATAATGTTTACTTGTATGTGACATGCTATAACAACTTGGTATGTTGGTTAAGAAAGTTGGACTCTGGAATGGGAAAATGATACAACATTGTAAACATAATTGAAATGAATGCCTTGTATTAACTCAAACTTACAAAATAATTCCTTACTTAAAAAGTTAATTGGGCAAAATGCTACTATGCCATCTCATTTGTAAACGGAAATACACCATTTATCAAGAGTTAATAAAATGTCATTAGCTAAGGCTTATATATATATGTGTGTGTGTATGATATATTATACCTTTTTTTTTACTTAGCTGCAAGTTTTTCAACGAAGGACTCCTTCCGCTTTTCTTTTGGACGATCCTTCTGCTTCACATTGTGAGGGGAGTGAATTTTTCTAATTCCATGATCAACTTCACCATCAACCGACACAGGGGATACTTGATTTTTTTTGGAAACCTCGTTACCAATTTCAGTAGATCTTTTGTTGCATCCAGAAGATATAATCACAGTAGTTCTCCAATGACTCTTTAAGAATTTTCCTTACAAAATCATGTTTCTCATTAGATATGGAACCAAATTACGCAAACTTAAAACACATATTGTAGATACTATCGTAACGGTCAATTGGGCCATTAAGAATCACATAATTAGAAGATACGGTCAAAGAATGTGAGTTCTTTCCTCCAACGGTCGCGAGGATATACAGAGAAGGTATCTCATCCACATTATGATGATTAAGTACACATATTAGTGTACATAAAATTCCTTTGAAATGAAAAACTTGACAAATATAGTGAGCCTCCCTTTTATTTTATTGAAAAACAACTTCAAACTTCTTACATTACATTTTTTTCCTTCTTTTAATACGCTCTGTAACTCCATGTGTGAAGGTTGATCAATATGCTCAAACTTGAGAAGTGCTACAATTCACCAAACCTTTTTATCTCATCTTTGAACTTCTTGAACATGCCAATAATGTAAATTTTCCTTATCTTCTCTTCCATACATAATTCTAAAATTAATTTTGGATTCTTGTGAAATGAATGAAAATCTGCTAGTGCTTCCTTCTCATATTTACTTTGTAAAGACATTTCGTACTTACTAACAAATTGTTTTAGTATGGTCTTTTGAACATACTCATCGAAATATGAGTTCATGCTTTTTCCTTACATGAATATTAAACAAAACCCATCAAAACTCAACATCAGTTATAAATATCATCATCCGTCAAATTCTTGGTAAAGCAACTCAAAAAGACCTCAACTTTTAAGTCTAAATATGCATAGAATCTATCATAATCATGCATATATATGTTCAGAAATTAAACACAGAGAATAGGTAAGATGGAGGCCGATACCAATCAAAGAGGGGCTTGGGGTTGCTGGTTGAGACCGGGTTGTCGTTGGCAGGAGAAGCGACGCAAGGCAGCCACGGGTGGTAGCAGGCTTTCGTCGGGATCCACGCGCACACTGAGGTAGGAAGTCGGCTACAGCTGCTGTCTCTCGTTCTCTCTCTCCTTTTCTTTTTTCTTGATGCCGGAATCTCGGGCAAGAGGACGTGAGCGGCATGTGTGTGTGTGTGTGTGTGTTGTGTGTGTGTGTGTGTGTGTGTGTGTGTTGGGGGGGGGGGGGGGGTTGGGGTTGTAGAGAATCTAAACCACTTGTAGTGGTACCAGTGGACCACACATCACAAGAAAAAAAAAAGCCAAAAAACTAAATGCACCAAGAACAAGGCACCAAAATAAATCAATAATTCCAAGATCTCACAGGAACACAATAATAGCAAAGATAATTAATATTTCTTATTCCCAAGAAATACAAAGATTATAAAGTTATCACAACTTTCAATCTCTCTTTCTAACACCTTTGAAGCACTCGGCACCCACCTCTCTTGAAATTGTACAATGACAACAGCTCACAAATTCCCCTTTTCAGTTTTTAAGATACCCTAGAGTTCACATCTATTGCTATATTTATAGCCCCAAGCAAAATCTAAAAGTATACACAAATACAGCTTCCAAAACTCGTCAGCCCAAATAACATACAACGCCGCTGCAGTCGATCGCACCCAGTTGCGGTAGACAGCAATGAATCTCGCGAAGACCTGAAGACTGGACGGTCAACCGCACAATCAACTGTCCCACTCTATGGAAAGTTAGCAGCCTCAGTCGGTCAACCGCACATTTGATCGGTTGACAACAACTCCTTCAACTGCCTTCTTATCTTTCTACGTTGAATGTCTTCTCCTCACTGCTTCGTGTCTTCTCTTCTTCTTCTCCAACTTCAACTCATGGCTACGTGTATTTAAGGCCACAATCCTAACAATCTCACACGTGGACCAAATATACAATGCTTCAAAGTTATTGTATTTTTGCCAGTCTCCCAAAACTATGAAAGACCCAAGTACTTCTCACTTTCATGAAGAACACCTCTGCCACCCAACCACGTGGAGTGCACCAATCACCCCCTCATAGGCTCACGAAGGATGTGCCCTACCAATCGCATAGGCCACGAATAACGGAGAAACAACCTCCCATGTCGCATTCCGTGTCACAAGACTCCCCAATTCGCAGAATTCTCATTAACACTGTACATAGTTCAAAGCCTCTCAATGCACCCTCTGTACTAGAAGTCTTCGTGGATGACTTCGACACAAAATCCGCAGACTGCTCAACCCCTACAGCCTTATTTCGGTTACACTCATAGATATTACCCCGCATATCGATACCAGTACTCTCTATCGCACAAGAGCGACTTGAAGCTTCTTTTGCTATATCACAAAGAACCCACCGCGACAACTTCTTGCTCTCTAGGGTCCCTCTCATGGTCAGCAGTTCCCATTAAATATGCAATCTCCTCTGAATCTGCCCCACAACTGAAAGAACTCGGTTGCACCCCACACAACTTACTACTCGATCCCAACTGAGAGTCAACTACAGGAGAAACACCCTTACATCTCTAGGCAAATATAATGTTTCCCCACGTTTCCTTTTTGCTATCACTCTTAAACCTGCAGCTATACACCACTCCCCACTACCACATGTAGTTGACAAACCCTCTTTGTCTAGCCTTTCTATCGAGATAAGATTTTTCTTCAAGTCTGGAATATGTCTTATCTCCCACAAGGCAATACTCTACTCATCAATGACTTCACACGAGTAGTACCAACCCCACTTACATGACACCTCTGACCGTTTCCCCACGAATACATCTCCGAAAGAACCCTCTTTGTAGTCATCAAACACCTCTATCCTCGAAGTGCAATGAAAAAGAAGTTCCCGAATTAATACATCAATCTCGTGTGTACAACTCCACCTAGCTGATAAGCATAACTCGCCATTTTCAATAGACACCAAATTAGCTTTGTTTGGTTTGACTTTCTTCGATTTTTCTTGCTTCTTCTTCATATAGGCCTTATAACTGTACATTATGTGATCCATCTTGTGACAATACCAACACTTAGGTCATATCCCTCGTTGCTGTCATCATACCCACTCTCAGACAAACTACTCCGATCCTTTCTTATCAGACTGCTCTTAGATCACTAACGTCTCTTCTCAACTTACAATGCAGAATCCTTAGAAGATGATGATGAAAATCCTCCATTTCTCTCCATTCTCACCTCCTCGTTTAGAATGCTATTCACCACATCCTGTAGAGTCGTCGAATCTATCATAGTGCTTGTAATAGCTTGTTCCACCGTACCTTAACTATTGAGCAAAGTAAATAGAAGTAATAAGGACTGTCTCCTCTCTTAAAACTCCAATCATGCAGCTTCCATCTGGTTGTAAACCATATAGTAATTGTTCATATGTTCTGCTACTGAACCCTCTTCCATCAACTTTATATTAACCAATTTATTCACATGAAGAATTTGATTAGATGTCGAAGGTTTCTCATACATATCCGTGAGAATATCCTAGCCTCTTTTGTAGTCTTTCCCTTCGAGATATGAACAACGCATTTCTTCTCAGTACTAACTGAATCTTCCCTAGCGCCTTCTGATTCCAAACGATTCAAATCAGCCAAGAATTTCACATCATTATCAGAACCATTCGGCTTTGCATCAAACAACGGACCATCTAAATCTTTTGACGAAGATACGCTATCTTCTGAATCTTCCACATCACGAAGTCACTCCCATCGAACCTCTCGACTTTTGAACTTGCTATCGGCTATCACGAAACCTTTGCTCTGATAACATTTGTAGAGAATCTGAAATCACTTGTTGTGCTAAAATCGGAACACACACCACAAGGAACAAAAAACACCCAATAAACTAGATGCACCAAGAATAAGTCACCACAATAATTGCAAGATCTCGCAAGAATACAATAAAATACAGAGACAACTAATAATTCTTAATCCCCAAGAAAGAAATATTACAAAGGACATCACAACTCTCAGTCTCTCTCTCTCACCTTGAAGCACTTGGCACTCACCCATCTTCGAATTGTACAATGATAACGTCTCACAAATTCCCTCTTTTTAGTTCTTAATAGGACCTACAGTTCATCATCTATTGATATATTATAGCCCCCAAACAAACCCTAAAAGATATACACAAATACAGCTTATTGACCCAAAACCCGTCAGCCCAAATAATCACCCAGTTGCGGTTTTGACTGCAATAGAATCTCGCCAGACCCGAAGACTGGACGGTTGATCGCACCAGTCACTGTCCCCCACTCTTTGGAAATTAGCGGGCACCCAGTCGGTCGACCGCAACTCCTTCAGCTGCTTCTTCTCTTTCTATTGTTGCTGCATCTCCTTACTGCTTCGTGTATTTCCTCTTCATTCTACCAACTTCAATTCATGCATATGTGTATTTGATGGCCACAATTCGAAAGAAGGGGGGGGGAGCGGTAGGCCCCGTGAGGGTAGGGGACGGCGGGAGTAGGGGGATGGGGTGTGGGGTGGGTTTGGGGAAGAAACTCTAGATTTTGTGAGATTGGGAAAGTAAAAGGTGAAGAGATTGTGTTTAAGGGATTGAAGTTTTTATTTTATTTTGGTTTTTCAATAATCGTGCAAAGTGGCATGTGTTAGTTAAACATGATTTCCTACTTTTTCAAGCTTTTCATTTCAAAGGAATGCCATCAACTGCCACCTATCATTTTATGAAGATCTTCAGGGCTTGCATATTGCTTTCAAAATAGATAAAGGAAAGAAAGGGTAACCTATATAGTATAAGATATAGATATATATTTCTCGATTGCAAAGGTAAAACCAGCTACTTATTACCAACTTCTTATTTAGTTGGTTACTATTCTTTATATATATACTATATATATATATATATATGTATATATATATATATTATATATATATATATATATATATAATAAATACAAAGAAAGCTATCAAGTGGCTCCATTCAATCTCCCCTAAAATCAATGGCCTAGATTGATCTCCCAAAACATCTTTTTCTGCCTAAAATTTCAAATCCCAATATTAAATTTTTACCCCCAAAACTGAAATACTCATTACTTTATTATTATCTCCCTTCATCTCTCTTCACTTTTTCTCTCTCCCTCTCTCTCCTCCCTCCCATTCTTTCTTTATTTACTTAAAAATTTAGGATTTTAAGATTTCAGATTTGTAAAATTTTCAGAATTTTTATATTTTTTTATTGCACATGTTATATTGAAAATAGCAAATATCTCTTTAACAGTTAAATTTCATCATTTTCCATCCTTAAAGTTCTAAGAAGTTTGATTTTACACCTCATTTTATAATTATTTTTCAACATTATACTAATAGAAACATGGACTTTTATTTACAACTAATTATTGTCATACTATTCAAACTTGAACTACATAATTGTTATTTTACTGTTACAGGGCTTTTCGTGTGTTGTATCGCTCTGAAGAGTGCCGTAGGCACGTGCCGCGGGCAAATATAGTATATATATATAGGCCATTTTTGAAACTAATTACCCAAATGGATCAACGCAGTATCCAACTACAACCTCTTTGATTTCGAGACAGCAGTTTACAATTGCGGCCAAAGTATATATCATACATATTTGGTTAATAGGCTCGGAGACTTGGAAAAAATTGCCCAAGTGTAAAATGTGAAAAATAGGATGTCGGTATGGTATTGCGGCCTCAATACTACATAGGCCAAAGTTCACAACTACAGCCAAGTATGTATTACACATATTTGGCTAATAGACTCGAAGACTTAGGAAAAAAATTGTCGAAGTGTAAAATGTGAAAAATAGGAGGCCGCAGTTGGGAACTGCGACCTTGATACTACAGGGCCACAGTACACAACTGCAGCCTCAATT